>UYYA01000451.1:0-55990 GCA_900624975.1 Angiostrongylus costaricensis
TGCTTCCCATCCTCTGCAGCTTTGACCATTACTGCTGCTCTTCTCTCTTTAAGATCTTCTTTCACCGCCTGTCTACATTTCTTTGCAAGTTCGGACTTTGGTTTGCCGTTGCCTGCAGCTCGTTCGATTCCACTCTGGCGTATCAGCTCGAGTGTTTCTGGAGACAGACGTCTCTTGGTGACTTTCGAACTCTGAGCTTTCATAGCGCTAAGGTGAGGATGTTGAATGAGCCGATCGTATTCTTCGTCGATGTTATCGACAACGGCATCTTCCCAAGAGCCGATTAATGAATTGAATAAATCTCAGTTTACGGTGGTTTTGGGACTTCGGTTTTTGAATTTAGCGGCATTTCTCCTTTCCGTGAGAAATAGAATCTTGCGCGAAGGAGACGGTGGTCTGATCCCGCGTAGAATTTTGGGACAACGGCGACATCGGTTAGGCAAAACCTTCTATTTACTATGATGTGGTCTGTTTCGTTATGGTACTCTGCATTGGGACTCTAGCACGTCCATCGTTGAGGGTGAGGCTACTGGAATTGCTAGTTACCATGGATGTTCATGGTCGTCATGAAAAACTCAGATAGCCGTTCACCCTGTTCGTTTCACTCTAATCCATCGATTCAAATGTGACGTTCTTCAGATGTTCTTCTTAGTCCAATCTTGGCGTTGAAATCTCCAATGTTGATCTTGAAGAATGTGTGGTCTTCTCTGTAGAACTTCTCCAAATCCATATGGAACGCTTCGACTTCTTCTTCGTCAAGGTTTGATGTCGGTGCATAAACGACGACGTTTGTCAGAGCTGGAAATGATCCACGTCTTCTTAAACGAAACGTATGATTAGGGTTGTAAATTGTTCGAATGAATCGATGTTCATGGAAAAATTTGTGTTGACGAGAACGCCGACGCCGCCTACTCTTCCTTTGTCGCATGTTCCGAGGAACAGTTCTTCTCCGGTGTCATAGACGGCGTTGAAGGGCTCGCGTCTTCTCGTCTCGGCCAGGCCGATGACGTCGTACCTTATCCTTCTTGCTTGCATGAGCAAGTCTTTTATCGAGGACTCGGGTGCAAGTGTACGTGCATTGCAGGTACAGATCGCCACCATAGTTCTTTGAAATCCAGGCAGCTTCCATTGGCCCTAAGATTTAAGAAGCCTCTCCGTACTGTCCTACCCAACGCTGCGAAATTGGGTGCTCTTTCGGAGTCAGTGGAATGAGGCTCGTTTTCTTTTTACTGTGTTTAGCATTTTGATACTCACGTACAGCTTGCTGGGCTTTGAACGCGGAGCTGGGTACACGCACGGATAGCTTGCCAGCCTCTCCCAAAGTGGATATGGGGCTTATTTCTTGGAGGCAATTCCTAACCGCTTTCCATATATTTCCCTGTCACTTGATTGCAGGCCTTTTGCCGAATTTACTCGTAGAATACAACGCGTATAAACTTACACGCATCCACACACGCGTGCATGAACGAGCCTAGCAAATACAGAAAGTATGTACCAAATCAGCGCAGCAGAAGCAGAGAGTCCATCCCCTGGATCCATCTGCGTCTCAGGGAAGCAAGGGTCGCTTTTGGTCCGCGATTAACCCCCTATCCGCCACCTAGGGACGCGTGACGTAGCCTCGCGACTAATCGGCTCGAGATCCTTCATATGAGGGAGATTCGTGGCGAGGTACTCATAGGGCACAAAAGCATAACGGCGATGATTTTGAAGTAACTGTCAGGATCCAAGCTCAGGAATAAAAATATTGACATGCAAGACTATTGAAGTGTTTTGCATAAGTCTCAAAAGCGCAAAGATGAACAGGAGAGGCGAATGTCTCACAGCCGTAGTGACCTGGTGCCGATTTCCAAATTGGCTTTTTGATCTGGGTGGAGTTTCACTCGTCATTCTGTGTGACTAACAACAGATCGGCGGTCGTACTCGCAAAACCACAATTAGTTGTCTCTAAATAACATGGTGCTTATCAATTAGATTATTAATAATGCTATAGGTAGTTCCCGAATTATATGGATGACGTCACACGAAATACGTTCAGGCGCTGAAGAAGAAGAAGCCTCCGAGACGTCGGGTACCGATTCACAACAACACCAAGAGCTGTCTCCAACCTCGCATCAGCTCGACGACGGCAATTCTTACAAATATACACACATAGCGATTATTAATGCCAAGGTTTATAGTAAGTTGGCCTTTTAAGTTATATACATAAGTACCAAGTATATTTCTCTGATTTCGAACACTATAAGGTATATGAGGGAGTGGATAGTACAGTGGTAGTGATGTCCGTCATCACAAGCATGGTGCTAGTTGGATTCCACTCTGGGCCAACCAAACCTCTCGTCCCTCCGGGATTGCAAAATTGATAGTGGGCTTGTCTCGGAAAAAGTCACTCTCCGCAATGCAGTTGGTAACGCTCTAGCCCGGTTATCTCAGGACTCTAGGAAGAATTGCTCCGCCAGCATTCTACGACATTCAAGATGAAGTGGAAATCCTTAAGCATCAACCGAAGCCGCACATAAAAAGTTGGGAGAACTTCGCGGGCAGTGAATGCGAGCAAAAACGAATCGAATGTGAGAAATGCTGGGATCCGTACAGTAGACGTGAAGGCGGGTCATATAAAATAAAAAAGAAAATAAGGTATATGTATTTCTTCAATGATTGGTTTTTACGATTTTGATAAAAAACTTTATTTTCGGCTAACGTTTCGAAGTATTATTTTCACTGGGCAACCTCCATGCACATCAACTGTTTTGTACGAAGGAGTATCGCCGGGCGATGTTGCGCCATTCAAGCAGTGCTCCACTGAAGAATATCCGACTCGGTACAACGACGGAGACAGGACATCAACAGCAGAAACGACCTCGTGCATCGACTGGGATCATCGGCTTTGAGGAAGACGAAGACATCGAAGCGTTAGCCGAAAAGACATTTTTATCAATCTCGTATTAGCTTATGAAGGAAAAAATACATGTTGACTGGTCATACCAAGGTTGAAGAGAAGTAGGTTTGTGAGCTCTGAAGTGTAATTTTCTCTTTGCTCTTTTTGACCCCTCGGTAATATAACAGTCGCAAGAGTGGTTGGTCTTCCATCGGAAAATATATGCCTTCTGTTTTTTGTTTCTTTTTCCGTATGACACAGTCGAAATGACATGGCTGATTTCACATTGCTGTACAACTGTTGGTGTGAAGTCCTTTTGTTGACGGGCTTCTTATTATTTGATCAGATGCACAAATATTAATGCAAATCATATTCTCAAATAATAACGACGTTGATATCTGAGGGTGAATTGTTGTGGAGTATGAGTACATCATTGCCGGCACTAGTAAATAGGGACAGCCTTTACACGCAATCCTGAGGGACTAAGAAATCTCCATTTGTGATTTTTTCGTGTTACAACTAAGTAGGCCAAATTATCGAAGGTATTATTTTTGTTGGAAATTTGGTCCAAATGCCACTGAGCAAACAACACCAATTTGTAACGAGGATGGATATTCGACCGATTGAGCTATTGCAAAGGTTTATAAGTCAATAATCTGACCACATTAGCCTGTGGTTCCACAGGATCATATTTAACTTTAGACCAATTCTGTTCACACAGCATTCAAAGGCATTTGTACTGTGTAGCTGGTACTAATAGACAGTGACGGCCAGTGAAAGATCTTCTGTAATGTCTGACTAGAAGACATCGGAGGTACTTCACTTTTACTGGCTGGGCCAATGAAGAAGATGGAGGAATGGCTGAGCACAGCGATTCTAAGATTCCAAAGAGAATCGGCTTGATCAGAATTCAAGACTATGTAGTGAAAAGCTCGAAATCTGGGCCACAGGTGAACCCGCGATGAGATAGGAGGACTTTTGTGGATGACTGATCTTACGAAGCGAATGACATGAAAGAAATGTTGATATAGGCACAATGTGCGATGTCAGGTGATGTAAAATAAAAAGAATCCCGCTCTTCTTTCTAGTGGCTTTGACATTTAGTGTATCTCGCGAATAATTTTATCCACATATTGGCGTTAGACATTGAGTAAAATGCGTTTTTATCTAGTCTTCTGGTTCTGGCAAGCCCAAATTTTGCAACACTTTTTTGTAAATTAAAACAAGGAAAGAAGAAGGGAAAAACGCTTAGTGGGTTTCTTCAGTGGAAGAAAATTGCAAATGAAAGCAATATAAAAGGATAAAAGGATAGAGCTCTCGGCGTTGATCAATCTCTGAGGAATGCGCCATGCATTCGACTTCATTAAGTATCGCTGGAGGTGATTGAATGCATATCTGGCCTATAAAATGACTAGCGGTGGCCTACCGATGTATCCAGTGCTACTATTCTCCTAGACAAGTCTGGCACCAATTTGCCTACCCGAGAGGGATGGAGGACTTGGCGGACCTGGGCACAGAGATCGATTCCACGTGTGTGTTGCAGAGGGCCTCCGATCACTGCTCCCCCTGCGCCTATGGCTATGGAAAGCGATATAAAGAAGCTAAAGAAAGTTTGTTTGACTTTTACATCAACTGCTTGGTGCTTGTCATTGGATACTGCCCTGAACAAACTTTGAGGCAGCAGATGATGAGGCGAACTGCTGAAAAATAACGTCATTACTGAGTGGAATGACATGACACTGGCATAGACGCATGTGAACAAATAATGAGCTAAGATCACTGAGCATATCAGCGCACATTGGTCTGGTATAAACAAATCGAATACTGAGCGAGAACCTTGTCTACTCCCCAGTGATAATTTTCTTCCGTGGAATTCGAATCGGACAGCTAAATCGTCCGAAAGTTCGTTATTTGTTGTTTATTAGGTAGAGGAATATGTTTGTTGGACCAGGGACGGTACACTGGTCCAACATTGGGTGATATTTTTCTAGACTTATTTAGGCAAAATTTGATGTTCCCTTCAGTAGTCGTTTATCCTACTCTTAAATGAATTAAACTAAAGCGTCACAGAACACCCTACTAGGGACGTGATTGGTGATTCAGTGAAGTGTTCGGCTAGAAAGTGTTTACTCCACAGTTCTTCAATGTACGCTTTCGCAATTCCCACTGTGCATGCTTTTATACTCCATTTACAGTCTTGGCAACTTATAACCTTTGCAACTCACAGTTTCCCAAAGGAATTTGCAGCCATTTGAAGTATCCACAATTTACACAGTTTACAAAGGATGTGTGAAAAGTTTGAAAAATTTTCTTTCGCCATAACTCGAGCCTTAATGGAATGGAAAGAGATATTTGCAAAAGTTTGGGTTGCAGGTGTATAGAGTGGGAAACGAGAGTGCTATTATCCTTTCCGAGGAGTAACGCGTTCACCACCATGCCATGCGGGTTATTCGTTTTGCCTGTCTCTCACTTATTTCTATCGATCAGTTCCATTAGCAATCAATCGTCAACGGGATTGATCTGGGGAGTCCAAATCGGCACTGAACCTAGTTTGAGGCTATAGTTGAAATAGCAATGCTATATTTTTCTACTTCTGTTCAGCAAACGCGAGGTGCTATTTTATTTCTTTATTTACGCACCAGCTGACGTTTCGGCGGATTTCGCCTTCCTCAGAGCCTGGAAGGGTCAAGTTGACAGCAATGCTAGTTAGCAAAGCTATGTTTTAATCTGCTGCCTACTATGATTTTTCAAGGCAGAGTATGATGCGAAATACAGCAGCAATGATGCTGAGATATTTGCAAAACTCCGGACAACAGGTGTATGGTGATCGATACAACTAGTTGAGAGACAGGCGAAACGAAGAGCGCGCATGGTGTGGTAGTGAACGTGTTAGCTCCTAAAACTCGTAATAGCGCGTTCGTTCCCCACAGCATACACCTGCGGTCAAGAGTTTTGCAAATATCTCAGCATCATTGTGGTTGTATTTACCATATTACCCTGCCGTGAGAATTCTAGTACGCAGCAAATAAAAAGTGAACAGTGAAATGGAAACCGTTGAACCAGGGTACGATGACGCTTTCATTCCTGATGATGTCCTTTCTCCGTATTTTTTTTTGTCTCGCTCGCTACTAGGTTACAAATTTTCTGGGCAACACTTTTTTTTGTTTTTTTTCTGGTTTGTATTAAAAATGTCGAGGCATTTGAACAAGCCGGATTTTTTCCAATATCAGTACGCGATTTTGTCACTGGTTTCTTGATGTCTCCAGCTACCATGATTTCGCTATTGTAATTGTAGATCGACGGGCGAGTGTAGAGCAGTGGTTGGAGGCGCCACTGCGATGCACACGTGGCTTTGATCCCCGCTCCCCATCGCTCACCAGGCCTTCCATCTTTCTGGGGTCCGCAAATTGGTACCAGACTTGTCTGCGAGGATAGCAGCACTGGCTCGATACATCGGTAGGCCACCACCGCCGGTCATTGTAAAGGCCAGATATGCATTCAGCATCCCTCAGGGATTGACCAACGCCGAGAGCTTTATCCTTTTATCCTTTTATTTGTAAATCGGATTTGTCCTTCAAAATTCGTTAAGATTATTTCAGAATCAGAAAAATAATTCAGAGAAAAGATATGTGGTGAATGCATGACACAATGCATAACTTTTCTTACAACCATTTGTGCTGTTCCTGTCTCCAAGAACTATATATCGGTTACCTGACTCATCAGCATCAGTCCACCACGTTAGTATTAAAAGTAACTAACGGCGGAGGAATCCAAATATTTTTATCCGCCCGGCGGACACATCCTTACACTTTCTTCATCTTTGGCGTCCTCTTCAGTAGCACATCTCCGCACCCTCCTCTCCAGCAACGAAATAGTTTAAGAAGAAACAGATACAGCAAGGAAATCAACCGGAAACAAAACGAATCATATATGATTCGCACAGGCCACTTCTCCATTCATGTAGGATTGTCAAATACGTAGTGTTATATACAAGCATATATACATATATATGGCGCTTTTATATGGTTACATATGTTGTAAAGCCGTTTAGTATTTTTTTATATTTGTCCATCAAATTCTGTAGTTATCGAAAAAATCGCTCTGCTGTGAATGCATTCGCGATTGTGTACCTGGTCTAAACAATGACATGCGGTAGTCAACCGCTGTATCAAATCAGTGCTGATACCATTCCAGAAAAATCTGGTTACAGTTTGTCAAACCAGGAGGGATAGAAAGCCTGGTGGGCCTACAGCGCAGGATCGAACCAACGACCACGTGGATATTGCAAGGAGCACCTGACCACTGAATTGCACATGCACCTCTATGAGGTTGGCAGATGTATTTATCACCGGCTTTAGCACTTGTGCGCGCCTATCGGGTTCTGAATTAAGAGGAGATGAGTAGTAGATATCACCATATGTGAGGCACATGGGTAGCATGAATGATGGTTGCAGGACAAAAAAATCGATTGGAATGTGGTTGGTGTTCAAATGAATGGTGAACGCAGGCCCGTTCACAACTTGATCTTCTTAATTTACTTGTTCAACCATGAAGTGATAACGTTCTTTGTTGACGAAACATGGTGAATATCGTGTTCACAAACAAAGCCCACAATTCAGTGGTTGTTCTGGCTGCACGTACCCATGGCGACCTGTGCCGCGCCATCCAATAAGGTTCACTAAGCAAAAGACACAAATTTTGGTATAAAAGTTTTGCTTCATACCATTCTTAATCCTATCTTTTGTATATGTGTCATCTAAAATCTTTATCTCTTGACTTCCAGTGATTTCACAATAGCCGAATTTATGTTCTGAAAGTGGGAAATTTGTGTCATTTTCCTTAATAAGTTTACGTTTGACTGCGTTTAACTTTTTGATACCCACGTTTATCTTGCTGCGCTCTGAAGGTCGGGGCTGGGTATACTCATGGGGAGCTTGCCAGTTTCTCCCAGAGTGGACATGGAGCTTATTTGTTTGGATGAAGCTCCTAATCGCCTCCCATATACTTCCCTGTCACTTGATTGCAGGATTTTAGCTGAAATGACTCGCAGAATAAAATCCGCATAACCTATAACGCACGCACACACACACACATGCATGAATACGCCTCGCAAATACAGAAAGTATGTGCTAAACCAGCGCAACAGAAACAGAGAGTCATACCCTGGCTCCATCTGCGTCTCAGGGAATCAAAGGTCGCTTTAGGAGTTGTGCACGAAGGTGCAGAAGCTGGGAAAAGCATTAACAAAGTCCACCGAAGCTTCGCCAATCACAAGACCAATAAACGAGAATGGATATGTCGTACCAACGGTTCTTCCTTCTGAAATTCGACATGCTATTTCGTTGGTGGAAAATGGAACAGCACCAGGTCCGGAAAGGATGAGATCTGAACACTTTAAGGACCTTCCGGTAGTCCTCGTAAACACACTGGCTCGGCTCATCACACGTTACCTGTCTGAATTCAAAGTCCGTATTCACGATATCGGGAACTATCGCCCAATCTGCTTGTTGTCTGTCGACTACAAATATTTCACTCGGAGTCATCCGAAACAGGATTGACAGAACACTGGGCGAAGGACAGCCATTTGAGCAAGCAGGGTTTCAAAAAGGATTTAGTGCGACGGAGCACATCCACACGATAACAAGACTCAGAAATGTCACGAGAGTACAACAGACCGCTCTGTCTCACTTTTATCGATTTAAAGAAGGCATTTGACTCAGATGAAATGGACGCAATCATGGAAGCCTTTGACAGTCAAGGAGTCCTTAATCAGTACATAAAGAATCTTCGTGAGCTGTACAAAAATTTTACAACCAAGATATCACCATTCTACAACGACATTGACGGCAAAAGGGCGGTTAGCCAAAGCTGTAACATCTCGCCAAAATTATTTACGGGCACTCTTCAGAACGTCATGCGAACATTGGAATAGGACAACATTGGTGTGAAATCTGATGGTCGGCAGTTACACCACCTTGGCTTTTCTGGTGACAGCGTTCTTTCAATACTAAGCACTAGCCAAGCAGAACGAATGTTTGCCGATTTTGATAAAACCTGCAGGGGAATTAGACTTCGACTAAATCTGACAAGAACGATGTCTATGAAGAGCGGATTGGTTGCGTATGCCCCATTCACGCCCAACGGAACGAATATCTCCGAATGCTCCAGTTACGTCTATCTTGGTTGGGAAATCAACATGACGAACGACATAGCTCCAGAGTTGAGCAGAAGGACAGGAGCGGTCAGAAGAGCTTTTAAGAGCATCGAGGATCTAGTGAAGAGAACAAAGAATACCCGACTCCGTGCCCACCTTTTCGACTCAACGGTACTCCCTGCCCTAACGTATGTGTCAGAAACCTAGTCGCTACTTTAGCAGGATGAAAGACCATTCAGCGTTATTAAACGCACTGTCGAAAGGACGATGGTAAGAATATCCCGTTTCACACAACTAAGGGAAGGGATCCGAAGGTCCGACCTGCGTCAACGATCAAAAATCGAAGAAGCCGTTCTGTACGCCAGGCAGTCGAAGATAAGTTTGGCCGGACACGTAATGCGTATGAACGACAACCGATGGACAAGAGCCATTAGTGACTGAATTCCTCAGGATGTTAAACGTACTGCAGGGAGACCACTGACCCAATGGTCAGAGTTCTTCACAAAGAGCGTTGAAGAAAGATATGTTGCTCGACGAGTCTTTAGAGCGAGCAAAACCCACTGGGCTACTCTTGCACGCGAGGGAAATTCGGAAAAGAAGAGTGAAATGAGAATGGAAACCATCTTATACGACTCTTGTTCGCGTCATATCATGAGAAAATTGTTTAAAAATGTAGAAGGCAATAGCGCTGATGGCACCAACCGATAGAATTAGCTGAGAGAGAGGCGAAACGAAGGACCGGCACGGTGTGATTGTGAGAGTGCCAGACCCCGGAAATGTCAGATCGCGTTCGTTTCCCACCTCAGACACGTGTGGTACGCAGTTTTGCAAATATCTCAGCATAGTCTTAACCTTTTTATTTACTGCCTATTCTTTTTTTTAATGGTAGGGTATGTTGCGAGATATAGCTTCCATAATGCTGAGATATTTGTAAAACTCCGCACCGCAGGTGTCTGCGGTGGGGAACAAACGCGCTATTGTCCTTTCCGGGAAGTAACGCGTTCACCACCGCACCATGCGGGTCCTTCGTTTCGCCTGTCTCTCAGCTAGTTCTAGTGCCTATTTAGTGAATATTGATAAAACTAGCTGAGAGACAGACGAAGCGAGAACTCGCATGGTGTGGTGGCGAACGCGTTACTACCCGGAAAGGACATTAGCGCGTTCCTTCCCCACCGCAGACACCTGTGGTCCGGAATTTTGTAAATATTTTTTTATTTTGTTTGATCCGTCTTCACTTTTACTGTACCAATCTAAGCACTTGTCACATTCATTTCATTTCCTCGCCCCCATTGCTCATGAAGATTTTACAACTTCTACGTGTGGCTTCGGCAACTGCCTAAGGACCCATTTCACCTTGAGTGTCGCAGAAGGCTGATTGAGTCGACTCTCTCTGGACTCCTGAGATCTCAGCACTGGAGCGTTCTGAATTGGACTACAAAGACTAATTTTTTTCCCGGACAAGCTCGGTACCGATCTTTCTGCCGCGGAGTGATGACAGACTTGGGCGCCGTGTTATCCGCCCCTTATCCCTACTGTTTTGCAAATACCTCAGCATAATTTGTGGCTATTCATTTCTTTTTATTTATTTGTAAAGCATCGTTTAAGGTGAGCTAGAGTTCCAAGTTTGCCGTTAGAACCGGTCATTCTTTTCTTTGCAGCTTGTTTAGTCTCTTATTTGATTTGTGGCCAGCGATTTTTGTTACCGTGAAATTGTTATTTGAAAAACTGCGAAGGATAGTTTCCTTTGACCAGTGGATGGTGGAGCATCCAATTACCTATATATAAGTTGTACCCTCCTCCCACTTAGTATTTTAGTGAATGATTGTGGTTAATACAATATATGGCCCGAATGCAGGATGAAAATTTATTTGGAGAACGCTTAAATGAACCCAACAACAAGTACCTTGGCATGTGTAGAAAAAGCGCAATTTAATATTTATTGCTTTCTCAGCAACGTTCCCAGCGATCAAGTCAAGGCACAACGATATCCTCCGATTCTCCAGGAGTGTCAGCGTTACAACTAGCGCAACAATATGTGCTAGTATTTTTATAACTGCAGTCAAGCATTCCCATCTCTTTCATAGAATTGTGCCACAGAATTTGAGCAGCTTCTCCGAGCAACCTGTAAAAACAAGGGATAAGTGCTAAATCAACGGTTTTTGAAATGCACTTATTCTATCCACGTTCATTAATAATTTCATTAAATTTGTATGATTTCTCAAACTTCAAGGTTTGTTCGCATTTCAATGAAAAATATCTCGGGTACTTCTTCGAATAATCTTTTAAAGCACGTTTGCCTCGTAACTGAACCATAACTACTTTTGAAGGAGTGACACTTCTTATAATTAGTTTATCATTTAAAAATAAGTCATTTCAAAGGTGGGTTATCAGTTGAGGAACAAATTATCATCAACTGATAATCATACCAACAACAACCGCTCTATATAAAAGGGCGCCGCTGGGTGTGTTCGGCTCACTCGAGATGCTCAACCGAGGAAGATCCGATTCGATGAGAGACGAAGACGCCCCATCGAAAAGAGGAACAACTGTGGACCATCGATAGGGATCGTCGGCTCTGATAAAGACGAAGACATCCGAAACGTTAGCCGAATGAACATCTCTTATCAACCTCGTGCAAGATCAAAAATACAAACAAATGCTGATTATTTTATTACCGAGGTTTAATGGCGGTCGCTTTCAAAAATATCATTTTAAGGAGTTTAACAAAAATTATCTCTAAATTGTTGGAAAAAGCGGAACACACTTGACTTGTGTCCAGTAACTAATCCTCATCTTGGAGTTATACAACTGGGTGTACTGCTTCATACAATAAATAACCACTCAGTTCGTAAACTGGCAAGAAGTGAGCAGCGACCGAAGGTCATCTCGATCACACGGAGCGTCGCGACTAAACAGTGTGAGATCTCTGCATGAAGGAAATCCGTGGACTTGTCCCACTATTGACCAATATCCAGGTATTTTGAATTATAGTTGCGCTTGCAGTCGAAAAGTAAGGCACCATAACCCTACTTAGATCTTAAATATAACCGATTTATCATAGGTTATAGGTAATAAATATTAAGCCGATGTTTATTGTAAAGGACCTTTATCGGGTGAAGACCCAAACACAGCTTCAGCCTTCCACACATTCATCCTATTGGCGTAACCTTTTGTATAAGGCCTCTTGCCATTACAACTTTTGCAGCCGTAGATTTTGCACACCTTTTCATAGTCGCTTGGCGAAGCATCAGTTTGCCTTCCAATCACATCCTAAAATCAGCTTGATCAGCAGAAGCCGGAAAGTATGAAATATTGTGCTCAGAACTCTGCACTATGTATCTGGGATCTAACGTTTGAAGTGTGATCATTCCTGGCCGAGCGAACGCTGATTTTCCGTAGTGCATCACCGACTGATAGTCGTAACGGACATTGTACACTGTCGATCTCTATGGATGTACTATATCGAACTGCGATGTTTCACCTTAAATTTTCCAAGGCAGTAATTAAAAAGTCAAGTGTTTCGTATGTTGCTGTTTCCGGTTCTGTCGTCGTGAACAATAACCAGGTTGTTTAACTAAAA
Source organism: Angiostrongylus costaricensis (assembly GCA_900624975.1). NCBI lineage: Eukaryota > Metazoa > Nematoda > Chromadorea > Rhabditida > Metastrongylidae > Angiostrongylus > Angiostrongylus costaricensis. Next base: position 12,610 of record UYYA01000451.1, read on the forward strand.
ACGAAGGAAATTGCTGAACTAATTGATTAACTAATTAACTAAATAATTAATCAATTAAGAGTTTTTAAACTCGAAGAATTAAAAATACTAGCCACACCCGCATAAGACCTCACTCAGCTTGCAAACAAATTTGAAAGAGGTGGTACAGCAAGATAATATCCCTCGTCGGGAATGCCGATGTCGCAAAAGTTTTCTATCCATAGCCAGCGATGGCCCCACTGTTTTATTCTTTTGTATCAGAGGCCATAGTAGCTTCCAATCACATAAGCAGGGCTGGATAGTCTCTAAAAAAACTTTCGACCGATTGGTGTGTGCTTCTATATGGAAGAAAATTTTTTCAAATGATTGTTCTTCGTTTCTCCACCAAAGGAACACGAGGTCACTATGGTAGGTTCGCTAATTTCGTCGAAAATGAGTGGAACCGGGTTCTTGGTTAAACATTTTAATTATTTAGAAAAAATTCAATTACTGAGCAAGAAAACTGCTAGTTAATCACTTAAATTGAGTGCTCTAAGAGCAAGGAGAGTGGAAGGAATTCGTATGACGCACCTGACCGAATGTTTCTGTAGTTAACTCTGACGGATTTATTTCTGTTGTATCTCATATGCTCATGCCATAGTCCGACAACACGTAACAGCTCCTGTTGAACGATTTCAGTTGCCATACATCTAAATAATTAAAAGCCTTTGCAAAATATGTCACTCACTGTTCAGACTCCCAATTGTGTTGAATTACTGTTTACGACGCTATCGATTCTTTATTTGTTCTTTTCACAAATTTCGTACATCGAGGACACAAAGCAGTTCATGCCATGATCCATGCCATCTTCATTTGTCGTATGTTGTAGTGAAAGAAACTCCGGTGACTGATTGGATGGTCCGTCCTCACTGGTTGTGCGGGACTTGGCACAGTCTGCACCCTGCCGAGAATGGCTGGTTTAACCATTGTGATGTCATGGAGTCCCGAGGATAACCTGTTCAAAGTCTGCTCCAGGTTGTCATCATCACAGGCAATTGCAGCCCTTGTGAGTCGGAGAGAGATCTACCACCATGGAACTAGTTTGATACCAGGATAGTGGTGGATTTGGATGGATGGATTCTGGTATTGGTTTACTCTTAGCTAGGCTTCTCGGTAGAAACGTTGACCTCCGTCTCTACTTGGAAAACCTTGCCGAGGGGATGAATTCTCCCGCTGTACATCACATCCCGACACCCAGAAACACCTTCCAGCCACGATGAGGCGGCAAACCGTTGGGATGTAGTATCGCACCGGTTCGTTAAAATCCACTCGTGTTATCTGCCAGATTGTCAAAGTGAGCTAAAAATACTTTGAAAGCCCATGCCACCTTCAATATATGATGACAACTGTACTGGAATGTTGTATTTCTATATCGCTGCTACCTTTATGATGGATTTCTTCCTGGACGATGATGAGTTCTTGCCTTCGCTTATTATTTCTTGTCCCAACCAGGTCATACCCATTCACGAAAATTTTTCCCATCATATACCAATGGTATTAAAACGTTTTGTACTAGGACCCCGAAAAAATTTTACGTGTTGTCCCGGTTGACTTCAAGCATCACAACGCTTCTTCCTATCAGGCGACCCACACCAGTATAACATCTGGAATTAAATAGCTTCATTAGCTCCATTCCTCTATTCATAGGACCAGCTCGATTTCCCAACTGATTACATTCAGATTTCTTTCAAAGGCTAGTAGCCATAGTTTGATTGAGCTGGAACTGAATCCATACAAAAATAAACCCTTTTCTCCACCTGGTGTTAGTTTAGTCCATGAATTCAATGTCAATCCAAGAAATTACTGAAACTGATTTTGATATGCTGAATCTGCTACCTCAATGTGATTTAGCATAACTTGTCATCACGCATTTTCAAATGAAGTTAATTAAAACAGAGATTTACTTCTTTCGTTATGATGTAAGCGAAGGAAACAATTCATCCATCGAACAGGGAGATAGATGAAGGACAAGAATTAACTCAAGAAAGGAAAATTTTTGCATTTCTTCACTTGAGACGGTGTTACCAATGCTTTCTTACATTGTATTTTTTATGTGATTATGTTTATTTATGTTAATTATGTCAATCTGAACGACGTTAATTAAGTTTTAACCAGAACAACATCGTCATCATGGCTCATTGTAGTTGTTAATTTTTAGGTCGGCAAAGCTTCTCGGCCAAACTCACCGATTTTCTCCCACGACCGACTTTCTATTAACCTCGGCATTGATCAAGTAATTCTTCGTATTTTTGTTGAGCAAACGCGAGGTGTTATTGTTCTTCATTCACGAATAAGCTCTCATCTATTTCTATCGATCTTTCGAGACAGGCGAAACAAAGGACCCGCGTGGTGTGGTGGTGAACGCGTTACTCCCCGGAAAGGACAATAGCGCGTTCGTTTCCCACCATAGACACCTGCGGTCCAGAGTTTTGCAAATATCTCAGCAAAGTTGTGGTTGTATTTCGCTTTGTACCCTGCCGCGAAATTATAGTAGGCAGAAAATAAAAAGTTATAACACTGCTGACATGTTTAAATCTCTCACTCACCTGTGTCATCTGTCACCTGTAGTCCCGTTGATCGTTGAGTGAATAGAGCGCACCCCAGTAAATCTTCTACTTTTCGCTGTCATGTACAGGAGTAGCCCAATGGGTTCTGCTCACTATAGGGACTCGTCTAGCATCATATCATTCTTCTAGGCTTTTCGTGAAAGACTCCGACCATAGAGTCGGTGATCTCCCTGCAGTGCATTTGAAATCCCAAGGAATCCAGTCACTAACGGCTCTTGCGCATCGGTTGTCGTTTATACGCATTACTTGTCTGGGCAGTATCTTCGGCTGTTTGGCGTACAGAACGGCTTTGATTTTTGATCGTTGACACAGATCCCAGCTTCGGATCATATGCCTTACTTGTGTGAAATGGGATACTCCCAGCATCGTCCTTTCGACTGCGCGTTCGATAACGGTGAATGAGCTTCCATTCTGCTTACTCTGCGATCAGGTTTCTGACGCATACGTTAGGGCAGAAAGTATCGTTGAGTCGAAAAGATGAGAACGGAGTCGGGTATTCTTCGTTTTCTTCATTACATCTTCGATGCTCTTGAAAGCTCCAGAAGCCGCTCGTTTCCTTCTGCTCAATTCTGTAGCTAAGTAGTTCATCATGTTGATTTCCCGACCTAGATAGATATAACTAGAGTACTCGGGAAAACTCATTCCGTTGAGCATGATGGGGGCATACGAAACCAATCCAATCCTCATAAAATTCGTTTTTGTGAGCTTTAGTAAAAGACTAATACTTACACAGGCTTTATCAAAACCGGCAAGCATTTGTTCTGCTTGGCTGCTATTTGGTGTTTGAGAAAAGCGAAGACGGTGTAATTTCCGACCGTCGATTTTCACTCCCATATTATCCCATTCCAATGTTCGCATGACGTTCTGGAGGATGGTAGTAAATAATTTTGGTGGGATGGTATCGTCTTGCCTGACTCCTCTTTTGACGTCAATGTTATTACCGTTGTAGAGTGGTGATATCTTGGTTGTGAAATTGTTGTACAGCTCACGAAGAATCTCTATGTACTGAGTAGGGACTCCATGACTATCAAGAGCTTCCATGACTGCTTCTATCTCGATTGAGTCAAAGGCCTTCTTTAAATCGATCAAAGTGAGACGGAGCGGCCTTTGCTCCTCTCGCGATACTTCATTGAGTTTGTCATTATGTAGATATGTTGATGTGGTCCATCGTACTAAACCCTTTTCGAAACCTTGCTTGCTCATAGTTGCCCTTGTTCTGGTGTTTTGTAAATACTTTTTAGGATAACACGAATGAAAAGTTTGTACACAAAAGACAACAAGCAGATTGAGCGATAGCTGCCGATATCGTTGAGGTTACACTTCTTGAGCAATAGCACGCTGCTGCTGGTCTTCCACTGCGTAGGGACCTTGCATTCAGGCAGGTAACGTGTGAAGAGCCGAGCCAGTGTGTTTACGAGGCATGACGGAAGGATTTTTAAGTCTTCAGATCTTATCCTTATTGGAGATTTTAACGCTAATGCTGGACCAAAAAATCCCTCACTTAGATACATAAATATGTGTCATTTCCATTTTCACTGCGGTTTTAAGAATAAACTGTGGCCGCATAGCACAGTCGTAGTGGCGCCGGTCATCACTAGCACGGTGCTAGTTCATTCTGCTCTGGACTCACCAATCTTCTCATCCTTCCGAGGTCGAAAAATTGGTATCGAGATTGTCCGAGAAATAATCAGTCTGGGTAATCCAATTAAGAACGCTCCACCTCGGACATCTCAGGACTCCATAGAGAGTCGACTCGACCAGCAGTCTACGATATGGAAGGTGAAATGGAACTCCTTAGGCAGCTGCTGAAGCCACACGTAAAACTTGGAAGACCTTTGTGGACGATGTACGCAAGGAAACGAATTGAATGTGAGAAGTGCTTGGATCCGCGCAGTAGATGTAAAGACGAGTCTTGTAAAACAATATTTGAAAAATTGACAATAAATCATTCAGTTTTCTAGTTCCCTAAAGGTTGTATGAGAATGACCGCCTGGTGAGGTTTTGATAACAACCGCTAAACCTTTTTTTTTATTAAGAGAATGTTCTACCTACATCGCAATGAGGACGCTCCATATAGATTATTGAAGCCTGCTGCAGTGGTCCTCGGCTTTAAGGAGTCAGAAAGGTCAAATTTCGTTTCAGTACTAAGGACGGACAGGTCAAACGATTCTTAGAGATTATTGAAGGTCTAAGTAGCAACATCTTAAATGCAATTTGTTATATGTATTTACAAACAACGCTGATCTTTCTTGATTCCGTAACCACTATTTGCTATTCACTGTACTAAACAGCACAGTAAATCGAAGGTTTTGCCTTGCCGATTCCGCCAGTGTCCCGAAATTCTACGCAGAATCATCATCTCCTTCGTGGAAGATTTCATTCTACGTGGAAAGGTGAACAAGCTTCTAAAATCGAAAAACAAAGTACCATTACCACCGTAAGCTGGGATTTATTCATTCAACTAGTCAGTCGGCTGTTGGGGACATCGTTCCTCGTAACATGTACGAGGAATGCGACCAGCTCATTCAGCATCTCAACATTAGCGCTGTGAAAGCCAAGAGTTAAGACGTCACCAAGGAATATCTGTCTTCAGAAACAATTGAGCTAATACACGAACGTGAAGTCGCAGGAGCCTCAGGCAACCTCTAAGTCACATGGGAGCATGCAAAAAGGTGCAGACAGGCGATAAAACAATATGGTAGAGAGAGAAGAGAAGCAGTTATCGTCGAAGCGGCAGAGGTTGGGAAAAGCATTCGCGAAGCCCTTCTAAACTTTGCCAGCTGCAAAATCGAGATATTGGCAGATCTACGCCCAGACGGAACAGTAATAGATTCCAGAAAGACAGAGAAAATCATTTACGTTTACCGACAAGATCTCTCAATACCCACATCCTCCTGCTCTCATGTAATATAAAGGGAGATGAATATCTCTCCCCATCGTCGTTTGCTTCCGAAATCCTACATGTTATTTCGTTGGTGAAAATTCCAACAACACCAGGTACGGATGGGATAAAATCTGAACACCTGAAAAACCCTACGTCAATCCTCGTAATCACACTGTTCCGACTATTCACACGTTTCTTGTGAGGATAAAAGGTTGTCATTCAATGGAAGATCAGCAAGACCGCGCAACTATTCAAGAAATGTGGCATCCACGATATCCGGCAGCTATGGCCCAATTTGCTTGCTGTCAGTCGCCTACAAACTTTCCACTGAAGTCATCCTAAATAACACTGACAGAACACTGGATAAAGACAGCCATGTGAGTAAGTATGGTTTCGAAAAGGAATCCGTACGATGGACCACATCAACACGATAACAAGAGTCATTGACGCATCGCGAGAGTACCTTGTAGTGTATTAATAGACTTAAAGCAAACCTTTGCTCAGTTGGGACAAAACTAGTCAAAGAAGCTCTCGATAAACCAGGGCGTCCTTACTCATTAGTCAAAGTTATATAAAAGATTTGCCATAAGCTATATAAAGACTTCGTAGCCAAGGTATTACTATGCTCAAACTATAACAACATCGCTGTTGTTGCCGTTGCTGTTTGTGTTGTAGCTCGACGGCTGACGTTTCAGCGAACTCGTCTTCCTCAGAGCCATGCTGTTACGAGTGTGAGTCCTAGTCTGACTCAGGCTCTGAGGAATGCGAAATCGCCGAAACGTCAGCCATCGACCAACAACACCAACGGCAATGACAACAACAAGACTATGGCAACGACAACGAAGACCTATACGAACCTCGCATCAGCTTAAGAAGATCAGTTTACAAGATTATATAGATAAATGTATCAACTATCTATGCCGAGTTTTATAGAAAGTCAGTCTTTTAAGTTATAATAACATCGACTTCAAAAGAGGGTTTGGACAACATAACATCATGTCACCCAGACTGTTTAGCACCACCCTCAAGAACGTCGTGCGAATACTGGGATGGGGAAACTTGGTCGTGAAATTCGATGATTGGTAGTTACACTACGTTCGCTTGTTGGTGATATCGTACTTATAGCGCCAAGCATTAACCAGGAGCAAAGAATGCTAGCCGATTTTGATTACGTTTCTGGAAAAATTGGTCTTCGAGTAAATTTTCAAAGAAGGATCTTCATGAGGAGGCGAGCAGCTCGGAGAGCTGCCAAGAGTGCCTAAGATGCACTGAGGAACGCAAAGAGCACCCAACTCGTGTCCACCTTCTCTAATTCACCACTTTTCGCGCCTTAACATATTCCTCAGAAACCGGTCGCTACGGTACCCAGTATCATATAGGTGCGAAAAGGAATTTGTTGCTCCGAACTACGTCAACGATCAAAAATCAAAGGCGCCGTTCTATACGCATGTGTCGGAAACAAGGTGGATCGGACACGTGGTGCTTGTGAACGACAACCGGTGGACAACAGAAGACTAGAACACCCTGGAAAAGACCCACATTCGATGGGCGAAGTTGTTCACTGAAACAATCAAAGAAAGACGTGTTGCTCAAAGAGACCCTGGATCGAGCAGAACCCACTGGATTACACCTGCTCGCGATAAGGAGAAATGAGAGTTACTGGCCCTCGCTCGGGTCACTCGACAATCAACGGGAGGACAGGCGACAAGTGATCCCGTAACCGCATGAAGCGTGCCACTTTGCTTTAAGATACACTCGAAGTCCTTGGTTCGATTCCACACTTCGTGTATATCCGGCCATTCATTTCTCCAGACTTGACAGATTGGTACCGGGCTTGTTATGCGACGCTAGCGGCACTTACTTCATTCATCGGTGAATTGAAATTAGTTATCTAGGCCAGATATGCATTCATTCAACTGTAACTTGTTTAATGAAGTGGAACGTATGCAAGATTCTTTAAGTAATGAACGCCGAATGTTCTATCCTTTTATCCTTTTATTGCAATCCCAGTCGAGGTTTGTTCTGGGCCACCGTTCACCCTGTATGCCAATAAGCTTTCCTCATTTCGCTGTTGTTTAACCAAGTAGTATATATGCATTCAACGTGAACTTATTTCTCATTTTATTTGATAAATCGTCTATTCGATTTGAATAGAAAACGAAAAGGTGAACTCACTTAGGTGGTCCTTGTATCTGTAGAATGTCCTCATTTCCTTCGTTGAAAATATCGATGATTTTCCCCTGAGATTGTTAGTAAAGGAGTTCTATTCGGAATGTTTTCAAGGGTTCAGTGTTTTCGTAGCTACTATTTCAAAACAAATACAGTGAATTAAAATGTCTTTGCTACTGCATAAAGCAAAAGGTTTGGAAACCTCGGAAAATAAATTTAAGGAATGTTGTGGACGAGAGTCGAGCGCGGGAGCACTTACCCTTGCTGGTACCAGGTCAACGATGTTTGGGTAGGCGAACAGCTGCCATATCAAGAACGACGCTCCCATTTGTACGTTGCTGCAAGACATTCCGTCATTTTAATGCGATTTTGGAGAAATGTTGCACGAACAATAGAAACGTCACAAAAGTTTCAGCAACGCAGCGTATCAACAACCGATGGAACAAGTCAAACTATGCCGATACCTATCTTGAAATGAAGCTGCGAAATGAAAGATTATGAAGCATTGTGTTGTTAGTTTGTTGCTTTATTTATAAGTGGTGCACACACGACTTTTCCTTTTCAACCCGAGGACTATGGAACGATAAAAGGATAAAGGATAAGGTCTCGGCGTTGGCCAATCTCTGAGAGATGCCCCATGCATTCGACTTCATTAAGTATCGTTGGAGGTGATTGAATGCATATCTGGCCTTTACAATGACACGCGGTGGCCTACTGATGTATCGAGCCAGTGTTGCTCTTCTCCCAGTCAGGTCTGGTACCAATTTGCCGACCCCGGAGGAATGGAAGGCTCAGTGAGCGATGGGCGCGGGATCAATTCTTCGTGTGTGTCCCAGTGGCGTCACCAATCGTACATGGAGCGATAACGTAGGAAAAAGTCCACGAAGTTTTCAGTTCAATTAGTGTACGATCTTCATTTAAAAAAACGCAATTTGAATTGTAATTTTAATTGTGCTTCATTGAATTCAATCGCCAGGATGTTCTGTTTTGGTTAGTGCATTATATAGAAAACTTGGTCAATTACTAATACATCTAACTTAAAAAGGTTTTTAGACCCACTGACAGCTGATTGCTGATAGCACTTATAGGTCAATAACACGACTGAGAAAAAGGCGAAATGAAGGACCTTCATGGTGTGGTGGTGAACACGTTTCACTCAACCCGAAAGGATAATAGCAGGTTCGATCCTCACCGCAAACACCTATGGTCCAGAGTTTTGAAAATATCTTGGCATCATATTGTTATATTTCACACTATACCCTGCCATTAACAAAACAGTGGGCATTAAATAAAAACTGGCAAAAAAGTTTTTGACGTTTTTTAAAGATCTAAGAAACTGTAGCATGACAGTTACAAAGCGCAACCAGCACATCATTGACGATGGCAAGATGGCGAAGGGAACATTGTGGGTGTTTAAGAATTGCGATCACTCTACTGCTCCTATTTGAACAGCAAAAACGTGTTCGAAAATAATTTGATCAAACACGCTATTGTTTCTATTTGTACAGCATGATAGTGTGTGGGAATACCAAAACAGCGTGAGCAACAGGTGAAGAGCGCCTGCGTTACACCCACGGTAACTCTTTCTAGATGTCCTCACCCACAGCAACTTCACAAATTATTGCCTTTTTTTAGGATTTATTTGTTGAAAGAACAGCACAAAAGGAGAATGTTTGGCATGAGGTCCGATGAGCATGCTGATGAGACCAAGTTTCGAGCCCAAGTTCTGAGAATCTTAATGATTTCGGTTGAGCGAAATGTGTGTAGTCTTTACTGTGCAATAAAATTGGATTCTCTCAGTGTTCAACAACCGTCACAGGCGAATTCCTTGCAGCATTTTCGAGCAATGCCGCTCGCTGGTAATATTTCTCCTACGGTTCAAGAATATTTCACCTTGAACGAACGTCTTACCCCACATTTGCCCGAAAGTTCTGCAAAATATTGTCCATTGTGGGGCGGAATATATTTCCTGCACCTATTAGTACGTTTCAGTATATGACGAGGTTTTTGCTGATAAGAAGCACGGGAAAATAACAATGAACTACCATTGTGATCATCACTAGCAATCTCATACTGGAAATGTAGAGCGTTGACCTCGATACAGTTCCTGAAAACAACGAATTGCATTTCAAAGCTTATTGTCCGTTTATGATTTACTTGACTGGATGACTCCAGGGCACGTGTAGCTCAGTGGTCGGAGGCGCCTCGCAACTCAAACATAGGATCGATCCCGGCGTCCTGGACTCACCAAGCCTTCCTTTCCTCTGGGATTAGCAAATTGGCTCTAGACTCGTCTATGAGGTTATCAGCACTGGTTCGATACATCGGTAGACCACCGCTTATCACTATATAGGCCAGATATGCATTTAGTCACCTACAAACGATGCTTAATGAAATCGAACGCATGGTCCATCCCGCAGGCATTGATCAACGCCGGAAGCTTTGCCGTTTTTTACTCACCATGCACTTGAGACTTAATTCTTAATGTTTGCGGGCTCCTCGTTGCAAATTACGAATGACTCTTATCTTTCATCCGCTTTTCAAACAGTGACACCGAGCTCCTTGTGAAGATTATCTCCTTATTTCGGAAAGGAACCCCCACTCTGCATTGTAAGCGGACAATTAGAAATTCCAGCAATGGACGTTGGATCAATTACGTAGAATGGCTTGGCAACACAAAACATCTTAACAAATCTACTTTGGAGCAACTAAGGCCAATGACAGTTTTTCAGACTGTGATCTTTTAACACGAATATGAAGAAAAAGTGCAGGAATTAGAGATGAACTGCACAGCACTTTCATTTACTACCTCTCCAAATTTATGAAGGACGGCAAGATTTTTGACACAACAATAGCATAATACAACCACAACGTTGCTGAGATATTTGCAAAACTCTGGACCGCAGGTGTCTATGGTGGGGAACGAACGCGCTATTGTCCTTTCCGGGGAGTAACGCGTTCACCACCACACCATGCGGGTCCTTTGTTTCGCACGTCTCTCAGCTATAAATAGCATAATAATTAGTCGACAGCTGTTTATTTTCTCCTGTGGTGGGTGTAGCTGTAATTTTTTCACGAGCCCTTTTTTCATGTTACAGTCGAGGTGACGTGGGTGACTTCAGAATGTATTGCAGATCTTTGTGTGAAGATCTCTATATTTACGGTCTTCCTACCGTAACGCTAGTCATGTTTGCCCATAAGCGTAAATGTCAATGCAAAGTCGTTTTCTCAAGAAATGACCTTAGGATCCGGGGGTGGATTGTTGTGGATCTAAAGTTTTAGACTAACTAACAAACACGTTGCGTCACTACATTCAATCCTATGCAAAAGAAAAAATTTTACTCCAGATTTCTTCGCATTACAACTCAAGTGACCAAATTTTGAAGAACATTCAGAAGAGTAGCATTAGTGTGTAACGCAAATGGGTATCGATCGGTAGAGCTATTTCACTTGTCCATAGGTCCATAATCTGAACACATTGGCCTATTGTCCCTTTTTGATGAATTCCAAGCTTTCAAGTACAATGTCGTCAATTTTTATTCACTGCCTAGTAGTTTTTAACGACAGAGTATTATGTGAAATACGAGCACAATGTTGCTGTTGAGTAAATAAGAATTAACGACATTGTGATTTATACAATAGCTTTGGCTTAACTGAGTTCAAGACCGGTTTGTCCTTCCCAGGTTACTCCCACTGACATGTGATTGCTGAAGGCATCGCAGGGGCAAAAACTGTTGGAACTTCGCAAATATCTCGGCATAATCGTGGTTAGTTTTAGATAGTAAATATTCCGCAAGATTCCGAACTACTTCCATTTGCACGATAAATTCATTACCATATCATGCTCTGCGTGGTGCGTGTGGCGCAGTGGCTGGAGGCGCTCCGCAGCACGCACGTGCAGTCGATCTCCGATTGCTTCCAACTGTGGAGCCCTTGATTTTTACATGAAGATCCTTCAAAACCAGGTTAACATTTGCAGCATGTCCGACCTCATTGGCCGTAAACATCAATCGTTGGAAGGCACTGGATTCTACTCTGAGTATAAAGCCAGTTTCGTTTGTTGAGAGTAGAGATAGAGACATAGATAGATCAGCACGATATCAAGAGCGTTATATTGTTTATTATTCTACTTTTATAACAATATGACTCGACATGGGCGCGTGTGGCGCAGTGGTTGGAGGTGCCACTGCGACACACACGTGAAATCGATCCCAGCGCCCATGGCCCACCAAGCCTTCCATCTTCCCAGGGTCGGAAAATTGGTACCACACTTGTCTGGTAGGATAGCAACACTGGTTCAATACATCGGTAGACCACTGCGAGTCATTGTGAAGGCCGGATATGCATTCAATCACTTCCAACGATGGTTAGTGAAGTCGAATGCATGCCGCATCCCTCAGGGATTGATCAACGCCAAGAGCTTTATCTTTTATCTTTCTTTTCATTGCTCTTACCAATTAGTAAGTGCATGTTCCACATATTGTCCATTCATTTATCCTTGGTTGCCAAAAGCCACTAGTTTCGGAAGGAGAAACTGTGTTATTCATCGAAAAACAGAAAGAAAATCTGAGAATCTCTTCCGAAAAACAAGTTTACAGTTTAGTAAGCATCAATTCTCTGGTGGTTCATGTAATTTTAGTGCTATTTCGTTCTTCTGCCTCTGCTTTTTTGATAAAGAAGTGTGAGGAAACACATCGAAAGACGATGAATGGATATGAGCACCTCAAATTTAAATTTGGCGCTTTTTCGCAGTGGTAAGGAAAAGTCGCTAAAAGGGATGTAGATTAAAGAACCTTGTCTCAAGATATGGTCTGGTAATATGGAGAGAGGTATTTCGTTCATGCTGCACATTTGGAAGAGAAAGCTGTCCATGAAGGTAATTGAAATATCGAGGAGTATTCACTAAAACTCCTCACCGGTTTGAGGCACATTGCACCAAGGCTTTTTTCGCTCTACTGTTACCAGCGATGAAAGTTATAAAAGTCGCATCCGACCACTTCCACTGTTGACGGCTGCACACTAGGATCACTGAACGGGAAAAGAGTAGGAGCTCTCATGTCATACGATAAGATGAGCTATCTTATGTGAGCTATACCCTAGGTGGATTGTGTTTATTTCGAGCTATGAAGTGTTCCCACAGAGTTTGCAAAAAATGGATGTAATCAATTTAAAAACATTTTTTAAAACAGCAGAAAACGTTTGAGCTTTATAAATAGCTATTATCTTGATGATCACACAGATTTCTGTAGCTGTACTGCTCGACAACATGTGCATTCATTTCGGCGTAATGCGCCTGCTTCAGTGCATCAAATTGGGAAGGACTACACTCACCCAAGCACTTTCACGACCTCAGCGATTAAACTGAATACATAAATGTTTGGCTCTAAAAAACTGGTCTGGAAAACTCTGTAGTTTTTATTGAAATGCCCTGCTAAAGGTTTAGCAATGTGACCTTTTCTCCACAGGCGATAAGGACCCTTTTGTTTAGCTGGCGTACGTCGGTAGTTGCCCGATTTTTGTTTTTTGTAGTGCGACCACATGAAATTTGATGTGATCTGCGGTTTCAGGAAGGGAATGGAGATTTTCGTTTGAGGTGAGGACAGTGTTCTGAGTTAAAGTCTATACGAGCAGAGCAAGAAACAATCTCTATGGCGTGTCGTTCACGCGTTCGTGAGATCCGGTTCCAGTGACGACCTGCGTAACCCGAGACTTTGTAGCCTCTTGCCGGTCGTCTCACGGCCTGACGCCACCGACGGGAGCACCCATTGTGGGAGGTACTGAGGCTGGCCTACTGGTGGTTGAGCAATTTGATCCTTTGTGGAGTCCTGATTGAATCTTGCACTGCACTGTATTCAGGTCCTCATCACAATGCGGACCCGAAGGAGGTATCCTTTTGGCAACGATTCTTTCCCTCGATCTTCCTACTAGTTGAATCAGAGACGATGTTTGAACCGAAATCAGAAAAGGAAATACGAATGAGCAATGACCGACCGCTCAGGGACGATGCGAAAGCTAAAAATCTAAAAAGCCAGCTACTGTTAATAAATGCTGTAATAAGGGAAAACCAACTATTACGTATAGTAACGCCTATGAAAATCCTCCTAGAGAAAGCAACGAATTAGTGATCAATATCAAAGTTAATAGAGAGTTGGTCTTGGGAATTACTCCATTGTACTCTCTTGAGAATAATTGCCGTTAGGCTATTGTTTTGATAATATTGGCAGTATTAGCGCAATATCTCGTATACGTATACAGTTTTCCACCGCTCTGTGGCAAAGTCGAAAATCGCGATCAGTCAGGAAAAGGCAGCCGCACCAGATAGTCCTATTCTCGCTGAAGTCATACAATCATTTCTATATTTTTAATCTTGCCAGTTTTCATCAGGGCAAAGTTCAACAACATTTTTCCTTTATACCTACTGCGTGCATGAGCTGCTCAAGTGAATCCATAAACCAGAGCAACACTAAGCGCATTACAGTTCCGCCACGAATTCATTCCTCAGCGTCTTTTCGAGAAGGTAAGAAAGCAGGAAGGTATGGAATTCATAAAGCTCTGCAAAATATTTCGCTAACAGAAGGAGAAACGATGAGGTATGTCTTTTTTAAAAGCACCCACTAATAAATGCGATCCTTCAATTCATTTGTGGTTTGATGTTCCGCAATCACTTTATTCTACCAATTCAATGGAGCTATGAAGTATCAATAATATTTGCGTAAGATTAAATTTTAGTGCTTCGTTGTCAGCAACGACAACGGTAACTCATAAAACGTTAATGAACAGAACGATATTGCTTCCAACTGTGGAGCCCTTGATTTTGACATGAAGATCCTTCAAAACCAGGTTAACATTTGCAGCATGTCCGGCCTCAGTGGCCGTAAACATCAATCGTTGGAAGGCACTGGATTCCACTCTGAGTATAAAGCCAGTTTCGTTTGTTGAGAGTAGAGATAGAGACATGGATAGATCAGCACGATATCAAGAGTGTTATATTGTTTATTATTCTACTTTTATAACAATATGACTCGACATGGGCGCGTGTGGCGCAGTGGTTGGAGGTGCCACTGCGACACACACGTGAAATCGATCCCAGCGCCCATGGCCCACCAAGCCTTCCATCTTCCCAGGGTCGGAAAATTGGTACCACACTTGTCTGGTAGGATAGCAACACTGGCTCAATACATCGGTAGACCACTGCGAGTCATTGTGAAGGCCGGATATGCATTCAATCACTTCCAACGATGGTTAATGAAGTCGAATGCATGCCGCATCCCTCAGGGATTGATCAACGCCGAGAGCTTTATGCTTTTTTATGTATAGGAAAGTAAATATATTTTGTCTTAAACGAACATTACCGTTTGCTTAAAAAAATTTACTGGGAACGATAGACACACATATTCATATTCCAAAAGCGGAGTACTGGGGATTTAATTTAACTAGATATGACTAAATGTTCTTCAGTGGCCATCGAAACGCATTCGCAACAGCTACTTGCAATTAAACTTACTGTACTTGGAACTTGAATCTCATCAAATACGGACAACAGGCCTATGTGTTTAGACCATTAACTGACGGACCAGTGAAATAGCTCTAGCCATACACTAATGCTACTCTTCTGCATGTCGCTTAAATCATGTTATCAAGTTTTCTTGACAACTGGCGCTTTTACAGTTCAATCACTTCAGTTGTGATTCAAAAAAAAGACAGGAATAAGAATTTTTATTTTTCACGGGATTGGGTGCAGTGATGTACCCTGTTTGTTAGTTAATCCAAAACTGATGTTCCATGAAAGTCCATCCTCGTATCCCAAAGTCGTTTCTTGAGAAAACGACTTTGTATTGACACGTATGCATATGAGCAAACATAACGAGAGTCACAGGTGTAAGACCGTAAACATAACGACATAAGGACACAAAGAGCTACACAATAGTGTGATGTCACTAAAGTCATTTTGGCCACGTAATGTAAACAAACTCATAAAAATTGCCACAACAAAACAACAACTCCTAAGCAATTATTATGTTATTGTGGTGTCAAAAAACCTTGCCATATTTAATGAACTTGGAAAGGCGCGTAAATAAGCGTGATCTTTGGTTTTTGTTTAAATTCCTGCACTTTTCCTCTATATTCGTGCGAAAAGAGCGCATAATCTGAAAAACTACCATTGAGCTAAGTTGTTCTAAAGAAGATTTGTTAAGATGTCTGGCGCTGCCAAACGGTGCTTAATAATTAATCTAATGTCATGGCTGGACTTTCTACATGTCCAACTTCGATGTAGAGTAGGGAGTTGGGGTTCCTTTCCGAAACAGGCAGAGAATTTTCATAAGGGGTTGGTCGTTTCCGTTCGCAAAACGGATGAAAGATAAGAGTCATTCGTCGTTCACGACGAGAACCCCTCGAATATTAAGCGTTAAGTCTCGAATAAATCATAAACGAATAAATAACCTTTGGGATGGAATTCATTGTACTCAGGAGCTGTCTGATACCACATATCCAACATTAGATTGTTCGTGATAATAACAAGGCAACCAATTCATTCTTATTTTTTCCGCGTTTCTTCTAAACAAAAGCAATACCAAATGGTGAAATGCACTGTGAGCTGGAGAAAGTATGCCCTGCCCCACAACAGACAACTCTGCAGAATTCTGGACAAATCTATCGCCTGCATCACCTGTTGTCCCACTGATCATCGAGTGATTGGAGCGAGCACCAGTCAACCTTCCATTTCTCCTTGTCGCGTGCAAGAGTAGCCCAGTGGGTGCTGCTCGCTCAAGGGACTCGTTGAGCATCATATCTTTCTTCTAGGCTCTTCGTGAAGAACTCTGACAATGGGGTCGGTGGTCTTCCTGCAGTAAGTTTAGCATCCCGAGGAATCCAGTCACTAATGGCTCTTGTCCATCGGTTGTCGTTCATACGCAATACGTGTTCGGCCAAATTTATCTTCGACTGCCTGGCGTAAAGAACGGCATCATCGATTTTTGATCGTTGACGCGGGTCGGAACTTCGAATTTCTTCCCTTACTTTTGTGAAACGGTATACTCCTAGCGCCGTCCTTTCGACTGCGCGTTCAATAAGGTTGAGTGATCTTCCATCCCGCTTGCGTAGTGACCCGGTTTCTGACCCCTAGGTTAAGGAAGGAAGTACCGGTGGGTCGAAAAGGTGGGCACGGAGTCGGGGCTCTTGAAAGTTTCTCAAGCCGCTCGTTTCTTTCTGCTCAGCTCTGGAGCTAAGTCGCTCATCATATTGATTTTCCGTCCTAGGTAGACATAACTGGAGCATTCGAAGGTATTCGTTCCGTTGAACGTGAATGGGACACGCGAAACCAATCTGTTCTTCATGAACATCGTTTTTGTGAGATTTAGTCGAAGACCAACGTTTCCACATGTTTTATCAAAGTCTGCAAGCATATGTTCCGCTTGGCTAATCTTTAGTGCTATAAGGACGATGTCATCAGCAAAGCAAAGATGATGTAACTGTCTGCCATCGATTTTCATTCCCATATTATCCCGTTCCAATGTTCGCATGACGTTCTCGAGGGTGGTGGTAAATAATTTTGGCGAGATGCTATCGCCTTGCCTAATTCTTCTTTTGACGTCGATGTTAGCATCGTCGTAGAGTGGTGATATCTTGGTTGTGAAATTGCTGTACAGCTCACGAAGAATCTCTATGTACTGAGTAGGGACTCCATGACTATCAAGAGCTTCCATGACTGCTTCTATCTCGATTGAGTCAAAGGCCTTCTTCAAATCGATCAAAGTGAGACGGAGCGGCCTTTGGTCCTCTCGCGAACTTCATTGAGTTTGTCATTATATAGATATGTAGATGTGGTCCATCGTACTAAACCCTTTTCGAAACTCTGCTTGCTCATGGTTGCCCTTGTTCTGGTGTTTTGTAAATACTTTTTAGGATGACACGAATGAAAAGTTTGTACACAAAAGACAGCAAGCACATTGAGCGTTAGTTGCCGATTTCGTTGAGGTCACCCTTCTTGAACAATAGCACGCTTTTGCTGGTCTTCCACTGCGTAGGGACCTTGCATTCAGGCAGGTAACGTGTGAAGAGCCGAGCCAGTGTGTTTACGAGGCATGATGGAAGGTTTTTCAAGTGTTCAGTTCTTATCCTCATTGGAGATTTTAACGCTTATACTGGATCAAAAAAATCTCTTACTTAGATAGCTAATATGTCTCGTTTCCATTTTCACTGCGGCTTTAAGAATAAACTGTGGCCGCATAGCACAGTCGTAGTGGCGCCGGTCATCTCTAGCACGACGCTGGTTCGATTCTGCTCTGGGCTCACCACTGTTCACTGTTTGGCTGCAACACTCAGGAACGCAGGTACGATCATCTGGAGGGCTTGTAACCTACGGTGCAATTGACGATAAAAATTGTGGGCCAGTTATGGCCTTCGAGCCTTTGACATCTCCTACTTATTATCAGTTTAAGGTAACTGCCCTTTTCTTTTTAATGGCAGGGTACGTTGCGAAATATAACTCGTGTGTATTGCTGAGATATTTGCAAAACTCCGGACCGCTATGTGGTGGGGAACGAACACGCGCTGTTGTCCCTACCGGGGAGCAGCGCACTTCACCAACACACCATGAACAATAACACGGTCTTTCTGGTCTTCCACTGACTAGGGACCTTGAATTCAGACAGGTAACGTGTGAAGAGCCAAGTCAGTGTGCTTACAAGGACTGGCGGAAGGTTCTTCAAGTGTTCAGATCTTGTCCTACCGTGATCTGGCGCTGTTCGATTTTTCACCGACGAAATGTCATATCGGATTTCGGAAGGGAGAACCGGTGGTACAACATATCCATTCTCCTTTATGTCATGTAACGAAAGCTGGACGTGGTTTTTGAAGAGATCCGAGTAGTATTCGTGAATGACTTTCTCTACTGCCTTTCTGGACGCTGTAACTGTTCCGTCTGGGCGTCGGAATGCCATTTTGGTCTTGCAATTGACGAAGCATCGGTGGGCTTTGTGAGTGCTTTTCGCAGCCTCTGCAGCTTCGACCGTAACTGCTGCTCTTCTCTCTTTGAGACCTTCTTTTGTTGTCTCTCTGCATTGTTTTGCAAGTTCGGACGTTAGTTTGCGGCTGCCTTCAGCTCGTGCGATTCCACGCTGGCGTATCAGCTCGAGCGTTTCTTGAGACAGACATCTCTTGGTGACTTTCGAACTCTCAGCTTTCATAGCGCTATCGTGAAGGTGTTGAATGGCCCGAATGTATTCATCGTCGATGTTATCGACAACGGCATCTTCCCCACAGCCGACTAATAAATTGAATAAGTCCCAGTTTGCTTTGAGTCTGGGACTTCGGTTTTGTAATTTAGCGGCTTTTTCAACTTTCTGCGAGAAACAGAATCTTGCACTCAGGAGTCGATAGTCTGGTCCCATGTAGAATTTTGAGACAACAGCGACATCGGTAAGGCAAAACTTTCGGTTTACTATGTTATGGTCTGCTTTGTTATGGTACTCTCCACTGGGACACTCGCACGTTCAGCGTTGAGAGCGGGGTTTCAGGAATTGCGAGTTACTATGGATGGTCTTGGTTGTAATGATAAACTCGGACGGTCGCTCACCATGCTCCATCCGTTCTAATCTGTGGGTCTCAATGTGACGTTCTCCTTGGTCCAATCTTAGCGTTGAAATCTACGTTGATGTTGAATCTTGAAGGATGTATGGTCTTCTTTGTAGAACTTCTGCAAGTCCATATAGAATGCTTCGACTTCTTCTTCGTCATAGTTTTGTGATGGCGTATAAACGACGAAGATTGTCAAAGCCAGTATTGATCCACATCTCTTCAATCGTAAACGTCCGATTCTCGTTGTTAGTTGTTCGATTGAATCGGTCTCCGTGGCTAAATCGTGTTGACGAGAACACCGGCGCTGCCGACTCCTCATCTGTCACATTTTCCAAGGAACAATTCTTCTCCGGTGTCATAGACGGCGATTGATGGTTTGCGTGTTCTTGACTTAGCCAATCCGATGACGTCTCACCTTATCTTTCTTGCCTGCATGATGAGGTCTCCTATCGAGGACTTAGATGCAAGTAAGGGTGCATTGTGGATCACCTTAGTCCTTTGTGATATAGGCATCTGAGAATAATCGTGAGGTTTTAGTTACCTGTGCCTACTCGTCCTACCAATCACTGCTGTATCGGGTACTTTTTCGAGGTCAGTAGAATCACGCCAGTGTCTTTTACTGCGTTTAGCTTTTTGATACCCACGTATAGCTTTCTATGCTGTATACGTGGGCGCTGGGTATACTTATGGATGGCTTGCCAGTCTTTCCCAAAGTGGACATGAAACTCATTTCTTGGAGGCAACTCCTAACCACCTCCAGTATACTTTCCTGTCACTTGATTGCAGGCTTTTGGCCGAATTGACTCGTAGAATATAAGCCGCATAACCGAGAACCCACACACGCATGTTTGAATATGCTTCGTAAATACAGGAAATATGTGCCAAATCGGCGCAGCAGAAACAGAGAGTTCATCTCTTGAAATCACCTGCGTTTCAAGGAATCAAGGGTCACTTTTGGTCCGCGATTAACCCCTTATCCGACACCTGGAAACGCTCCACGTAGCCTCGCGACTTACCGCCTCAGGATCTCTCATAGGAGGAAGATCTGTGGAGCGTACTGTGAAGTGCAGAAAATATGATCCGCTCCACAACAGGCGATATTCCGCAGAGTATTCGGGCAAATGTAGGGTTCGAAATATGCTTAAAGAGGAGTATTATTCATCCATAGGGAAAATATTACCAGCGATCGATATTGCTTGAAAAGTGGCCGGTAATGAACAAGATCGAATTTTATTACTCAACAAGGCCTGCGCACATTTCGCTCAACCAAAATCATTAAGGTTTTTAGAATTGGGACGCGAAACTGCACCCCATACAATATGCTCGTGGGACCACACCCTAACCAATTTTCATTTTAAAATTTTTTTTGTTTACACTTTTTTTCTGACCACTAACTCTCTCAGAGAAATGATAATTGTTGAAGTTCCCACGGGTGAGGACATCGGAAAGCCGTTAGACCACTGGTGCAACAAAGGTGCTCTCTACCTACTACTCACGTTGTTTTGATATTCTCGAATATGATCTTCGAGGACGAAACACACGGGCTCACTTGTCACCTGTCGTCTTGTTGATCGTCGAGTGACCCAAGAGGGCGCCAGTAACACTACCATTTCACTCTATCACGTGCGAAAATGACTCATACTCATACGTGATCAGACACAGGATTTAAGAATGATGTTCAAGCGTGTCAGAAGCTTATTACGCCTCCATATGAACCCTCTGCGGTTGTTCACCACGTGACATACTCAGTGGAGGGCTTATAAAAATTGGTAAGTCTCGAAGAAACTATTTTTGTTCAGCGTGATTGAAATCTTCGTTCATATGGTTGTGGAGGTGTTTGGCTGGGTGGATTGCGCTCAACTTGACCTATCCAGGCTCTGAAGAAGACGAAATCTGCCGAAACATGTGCTTCTTCACAAATGAGAAATAAAGTAACAACTTCGTCTTTATTTATCTTCCATTTTAAAAAGCAAATTAAAGGGATCCTCACCAACGAAAAACCGTAACTCCATTCTTAGATTCTTCCAAAGAGTCAAAGAGTTTTCCAGGCATAGCATGGTAGACTACTGGAAATTCGAGCAAATTTTCATAGGGAAGGTTATCCACATCATATTTACATCCGCAGTTAAATCTGCTTACTATTAATAATCGTTTTATCATGGCAGAGTACCAGACAACTGTGATTTCTCAATGGGAACCAACTTAATCAGGATGTTTCTTTTTCACATTGTCAAGACAAAATCGCCTTTAAAGAATAAAGGATAAAGAGTTGAGCATTGATCAATCACTGAGTAGTATGCTATGCATTCGACTTCGCTAAGTATTGAAACGATGATTGAATGTATACCTATCCTACATAATGATTTGCGGTGGTCTATGGTTGTCAGTGATGTCAGCAATTTTCGTATACCGGTTTCCCTTGTGTCACTAATTTTAACCTCTCATTCGGACTGGTTCCATTTTATCGCTCTAGGAGTTATGAAAGGGCTGGTGATTTCGAGGCACGGGATCGAAATTACGATCTCGTGTGTTTTTCTCAAGGTCTGACTGCGCACATCTTACATTGATCGCTTCTATTTCTTTTAACCTCTATTGAGTATTTAGACAGTCTCAGGAAATAGAAATGTGGTCATTATTTCGATCCCGTGTCCCTAACTCACCAAGCCTTTCATTGCTCCGAGGTCGAGAAATTGGAACCAGACTTGTTCGAGGGAAAAAAAGTACCGGTATAATAGATCCTTACCACAAGCCGTTGAATAGGTTAGGATGCCCTCACTCACCCCTAGCGTTGCTTAATGAAGTCTAATGCATGGCACATGCCTCAGTGATTGATCAATGTTGAACCCTTTGCTTTTTATATTTTGATTCTTTCAATCATCAAAAGCCTAGAGGGGCTACTAGCATTTTTTAATGGTATTTCTGGTTTCCCTGGATAGTTTCTAAGTTCTACTTGTTCAAAGGACACAAAGACCACTTGAATTTTGCTAAAACGCCTCTCTTTTAAAAAGAAGGTAGTCATGGTTAGTTTGTTGAAGTCTTCTGAGGTAGACTCTATATCCGAAACTAAGAATTGTACAGTAGAACGTCTCCAGTCAGTTCAGTGCCTTTATACAAACAGTTACTGGTGAACACAAAATTCTGAGGCACAGCATGTCACCTGATGTTGTGCATCCCACTGCCATAACGCCTCCGATACAGGGCCGAGTAGCACATTAGTTAGAAGTGACGCGGAATACACTCGAAGTCGTTGGTTCGATATTGCACTGCCGGCTTGCCAAGCCTTTCGTTTCCGGGTCCACCAATTGGGACCAGATTTGTCTCGGAGGATAGTAACACTGACTTGCCAGATTCTCTCTGCCCCATATGTCATTGCATAGACCAAATGTGCGTAATCCAATTACCTATACAGTGCTTAATGATGTCGAACACATTATGCATGCCCAATGGATAGATCAATGCTCGATGTTTTATCCATTTTGCTTGTCGTGCTTGAATCCAGTAAATAAAATAAGAGAAAATAATTACAATGGTGCTGAGATGTTTATAAAACTCAGGACCGCACGTGTCTGCGGTGGGCATTGAACCCATTATGACCCCTTCCCGGCATTAACGTGATCACCACCACGCCATGTGGGCCCTTAGTTTCGCCTTTCCCTCACCCATGTTTTATAGGTGCTGTCAGCAGTCACTCGTGAACGGGATTGGTCTGGGGAGCGTAAATCGGCGCTGAACCCAGTTGAGCTGAATCCTCCGGAAAGGTTAATAGCGGGTTCAGTCCCAACCGCTCACGCCTCATTCCGTAGTCTTGCAAATATCTCAGCATCACTGTGGTTATGTTTCATATCATATCCTGCCTGCCACGAAAAAAGAATAGACAGTAAATAAAGCGACTACAAAAGGAAAATAGTTCACTCTGATCTCAAACGCTGTTATAGACAAGCCATATTGTTAAACCTTATTAAAAACATTTTCTACTAGCTACTGACTCTAAAGAAGTGAACATTTCCGAATAAAAAGGTAGAATTTGGGATCGCATTAGAAAATAATTGTTGATGTCATATAGGTCTCTCTCTTCATTAATCAACACGATTCTTCAGCTTTTTCATTGAATGGTAATTCTGCTTCCTGACCCACAACATATGTGGGAGATGTAGAAGACATAAACGTTATGCTGATGAAAGCCTGAACTATGTCTCTGATATGATTGGAGTCTTGAGTCTTTAATCCGAATCTATCGCGATCTATACTGAACACTTCCCCACCGATCACATAGAAAATTGCAAACGCTTCAAAACGGCAAATTTAATGGATTACGAAGAAAACAATTCCTAAGATGTTCGCCGATAGAATGGGAAATTTCAAGCACACAAAGCCACTTCCGTCACCGGCGCACTGACGGTGCAAAGTTGTCATTGACACGTTCGCTAAAGGTGCCGACGCTATAGTGTAGATCTCCCTTATTCACACTTTATACAAAAATCTAATGAATTCTTCCACTTTACTACGGTGTAGGCGAGAAGTTACGCATGATACAATGTGGTAAAACGTCTCTGACTCTCATGTTACTATCAGAAAGAATAAATATTCTACAAATTCTGTTAAGGGCGCGTGTGTGCAGTGGTCGGAGGCGACCTGCAACAGCTCCGTGTGTAATCGAACCCCGCGCCCATGGCCCACCAAACCTTCCATCACTAAAGGGTGGGCAAATTAGTACGAGACTTGTCTGGGAGGATAGCAGCCCTGGCTCGATACGTAGGTAGACCACCGCGAGTAATAAAGGTCTGATATGCATTCAATCACCTCCGAAAGTTGCTTAACGGAGTCGAATGCATAACACATCCATCAGGAATTAATCAACGCCGAGAGTTTTATCCTTTGTTAACCCTTTATCAACTCTGTTAACTACAATGTTAACCTTCTATTTGTTGCCTACCACAATTTTTCACCACAGGGTATGATGTGAAATACAACCAAAATGACGCTGAGATAGTCGCAAGACTCGGATTCCTTGGCAGATCAAACTACAAGTACCTTTCCAGGTGCTTGTGTGTTACACACTGCGCTGCTAAGTCCTTTGCTTTGCCTTTGTCACAGGTACTTTTCTATCTAACGGTGCCATCAACGAAAGCCTCCAGAAACAGTAATCTTTATTCGATTTGGTCTGGCCCCCAAGTCTTGCGAGCATCGCACCATCATTATGGAAGTGTTTCACATGTTTTAATATATTTCTCCGTGTTTCAGTACGTCACACTTACTGATCAACTGAAGTGTTCCCACTATTGTTTCCTTCCAGAAACACCTTTTGGTTAGCGTTTGTAGTTCGAAGGCGCAAAATTATGAAGCTTAGCTCTATAAACTTCAGACAGGTTCAAACAAATGTTCCTTTATCATCTAACCCTCGAGTTCGGTGGCTTCGGAGACGCCTAAACCATCGGTAGTTAATTCCTGCCCTAATTCTGCAACACTTTCTACATCGTACAAAATCGCATGAGACTCACACCTTTGCTTCAAAACTATACAATTAATAAAAACCACAGTAGATTTAGAAACATTTGTGAAACGTAACGACCTAACTTTTAAACACCCAATTGATGTGCCTAACAGAAGCCGCTTTCCTGTTCTAAAATTTGCTAAATATTATATAATACTGCAATCACTGTTATTTCTCGGTAAATCAGGTTCAGGCATTGTGAATTAAATAATGTTTCGGTCTGTGTTTGTATTTTCCTATTCAGATCCACCAGCTTGGCTCATAGGCTGTGTGGATACCCAACTGACTCGATAGCATCAGACTTCTTCCTAAGAAATTTCTAGTTTTTTCCCTCTTTCGAAGAATTCTTCGTTACTGAATCTAGTTGACAGTGCCAGGAATGTACAATAGAAGTCTTGTAATTATTTCCTCAATTGAAGATAAGTTTTCTTGTCGCATTATTGCACAATTACCGAAATGCAATATGGATCAGATTTAAGCACCGCTCCTACCTAGAAG
The DNA here is from genome assembly GCA_900624975.1 of Angiostrongylus costaricensis. Lineage (NCBI taxonomy): Eukaryota > Metazoa > Nematoda > Chromadorea > Rhabditida > Metastrongylidae > Angiostrongylus > Angiostrongylus costaricensis. The sequence continues at coordinate 37,814 of UYYA01000451.1, forward strand.
TGTTTTGAATGTAGGAATCGTCGGGAATGAATATAAGTAATAAGTGAACTATTTTTAGAGAGAAAATATTTCGCAAAGTGCAGAACCAGTTCAATTCACGAGACGGAATTTATTACCGTATTCTTATCACGTTCTTATCATGTTCAAAAGTGCGCACTCTGCATACCTTCATCTTTGGTCGCTAAATTCAAGGGCTTCAGAAGTTGAAATTCCGTGCTCAATTCGAAAACAAAGAAGGCGTCTGAGAACTTCTTTCTATTCTGGAAGACATAGGTTTAGTGCAGAAAGTATCAGTTCTTCGGTGGTTCAACCAAGTTTAGCAATGCTATTTTGTTTTGCAGTGCCTGATTTCTCGAAAAAAAAAGAGTGCGGAAAAAAAACGAGAGACTATGGCTTTAATTTTTTTTCAAGTGGTGCAGAATTTAAAGGGTGTAATCTAAAATACACTTGTCTCTTGATGTGGTGTGTTAATATGGAGATGGGTGTTTCATTCATGCAACGCGTTAGCATGAAAAAGGCAACCCACGAAGATAATTGAAATGAATACATATTGATTAGTGATACCAAGGTTCAAGGAAAGTCGGTTTCGAAATACCCAGTATTCACTATAAACTATTCACTATTCACTATATTCAAAGTAATCACTATAACTCCCCCGTGGTTCGATGATCATCGGAGCTCGTTGGCATTCCTTGCTTTCAACCGTTGATTTACAGCGAAGGATTGGTTTTCCACTACGGTCATATAAACTGCGAAAAATTTGGACATCTACAACTTGAAGATAAACAGGATCGGAAACGTACGTAGACTTGACTCGGCTGCAGCCTCAACTTTTGAATTAATCCACTCACACTTGAAGAAAACTTGGGCTCATGTTTTTTTGAGGCTTCTCACAGCATTCATTCCAGGATCAGCCCCAATGTTCTTCTTGCCTTACTCCTGCCACTTCTTCCCTTTTTGTCATTAGCTGACCAATGTTCATTATTTGAAAAGTGTTGTGCTTGATCTCGAAAACTGGACTTCCTTTCTGGATTATGAGTTTTGGCACTTATGTTGTATTTGCTTTCAGAAGAAATCTATGGGAGGAGATGAAGACTGTATGTAGCTCTTCCGCCGTTAAATCAGCCCTCGTCCTTCCAATGCATAGCATACAGCATCAAAAGCTTTCCCGCTAATAAAGTGGGAACGTAGCTCAGGAAGACGACCAGCAGTCTCTAGCCCTAATCCTAGGCTCCTATCATTTCCATTCCCCACTGAACTCGAAGCGCACTGTTTCAAATTCCGCTGCGTTTTTCGAAAATATGACAGCATCGTCGAGGAACAAAGGAATTCTCATTAGCTGGTCTACCTGCTTCGTCTCGGTCGAGTGATTGCATTCAGCACTGCAATGTAGAGCGACCGAATTTTGTTAAAAATCGTGTTATTTATCCTGATTTGTTCTTTAGGTCTTTGTAGATACGTAGTAGCAAATCCTTCTTGGATCAATGGATGCCCCAAATGCCTACGGTGATAATCTGTCCACGAAATAACACATTTGCCTCAGGATGTTAAAAAACCTACACTTGTCCATCATTTAATATTTCAATGAGAAGAACCTATGACATTTCAAAAAAACGCATCCGCTCCTTTTTCTGATGAAGGATGCAGGAGAATCACTGAGCAGAAGGACAGGGGTTCTTTTGTCACACGATAAGATAAGCTATCTCATTAATACTGATGGTAAGTTATAACCTAGGTGTATTGTGTCTATTTCAACCTATGAAGATGGTTGAGGCACATAATAATGACAGATTTAGCAACGTTTTTAAAAGCACGAATAAAAAAATTGAGTTCTACTATTTGCTGTTCTCTTGACTACCAAACAGAATGTTGTTGTTTTATGTACTAACAGTAGTTGACGCCTTGGCGGGTTTCGCTTCCATTAAAGTCTGGAGGAATCAAATTGACACGTAATCTACACAAACACTTCTATAGCCTCAGCAGAAAAACTCCATGCACAAATATTTGGTTCGAGAAGATGGCTCGCTGAGGAAGATCTGGCTCGACAGGAAGGCGAAGACGCAACGTCGAGGCGAACAACAGGCATGGACCATCGACTCGGATCACCGGCTCTGAGGAAGACGAAGACGTCGAAACGTTAGCCGAAAATAAATATATTTATCAACCTCGGGCAAGCTTATCAAGAAAGAATACATACAAATATTTGGGTCTAGAAAAGGAATTTGTAGAAAATTCGACAGCCTTTACACTGAGATGCCACCGAACACTCTAAGCCGCCAATTAGTTCGTAATCGCCTGCATCACCGTCTATGCACAAGGCAAAAATGCCTGTGATACCCTAACGGTACAGACGCTGATTTAATGAGCTCGTATATGGTGTACTACTGTCTTGTAAAACGAGTGAGGACGATTGCATTGGCGCAACGGGAAGATCACCCTGCTTCCATCTAAGGAAACACCTAGACGGTAAACGTAAAGTTGAACCAAATACACAACTGTAAGCGGGTAGGTCGCAAAGACATAACGGGGAAGATTTTAAAGTGGAAGTCACCATCCTCGCAGCTACTGTTAATAAATGGTATAATAAGATAAAAATAACAAAAACGTGTTATAACAACTTCAAATGCGCTTGTTAAAAACAGTGAGGTTAATGGAGAGTCGGTCTGGGGAATTACCACAAAATACCCTGCATTTACTAATGCTCTTAATTTTCTTTCAGGTCAACGTTCATTCACGCATAAGTTGCTCAGTTGGAACCGTTAACTAAGGAGACAAGAAGAGCGTTGCAATTTCGATGTGAATTCATTCCTCAGTACCTTTTGGAGGTGGGGACGTATGGATTTCACTAAGCTTCCCAAAATAATGTTAGCTTATTTATTTATTGCCTATTAGAAGTTTTGGAGGCAAGATATTATGTGTGATAGAACTACAATGAAGCTGAGATATTTGCAAAACTTCGAACCACAGTCGTCTGCGGTAAGGAACGACCGCGCTATTACCCTTTGAGGTGGCTAACGCGTTCAGCACCACACCATACGTGTTCTTCGCTACGCTTTTCTCACGTGTGGTCCGGAGTTTTGCAAATATACCAGAGTCGTTCTGATTGTATCACACATAACACTCTGGCGTGAAAAGTAGTAATGGGCAGTAAATGAAAAAGTTAACATTGTGATTTCGACTACAGCCTCAACTTAACTCGGTTCATTGCCGATTTGGACTGACTAAAACAATCCCGATGACGAGTAATTTTTGATAGTGGTAATCGATAAAACTAGATGATAGACAGGCGAAACGAAGGACCCCATGGTGTGGTGGTGAACGCGTTCCTCCCCAAAAAGGACAATTGCGCGTTCGTTCCCCACCGCAGACACCTGCGGTCCCGAGTTTTATATAGCAAATATCTCAGCATTATAGCAGTTATCTTTTGCAAAATACCCTGCCGTTAAAAAGAACTGGCAGCAAATAAAAGGGTTAAGATTGTGATTATAACTATAGCCTCAGTTTAGTTGGGTTCAATGCCGATTTGGGCTCCCCAGATCAATCCCGTTGACGGGTGTTTGCTGATGGTAAAGAAGATCGATAAGACTAGCTGAGAGACAGGCGAGACGAAAGACCCGCATGGTGTGGTGGTAAGCGCGTTAACCCATAAAAAGTAATAGTGCGTTCGTTCCCCACTGCAGACACATATGGTCCGGAATTTTGTAAATATCTCGGCATCAATGTGGCTACATCGCACTTTCCAAAATATTTCGCCAGCAGAATTATAGAAATGTGATATTAGGCTCCTTAAAAGTAGTGAGTTATAACTGTGAGCATTTAATTCATTTGTGATTTGGAGTCCTTCAAACTCTGTTCTACCAATTCAGTCGTACTATGAAGTACCAATAATATTTACGTTAGATTAAATTTTAGTGCCTTGTTGTCATCAGCTGCAACTGATAAAACGTTAATGAACAGAACGATATTGCTTCCTGTTCCGAAGCCCTTTATTTTGTCATGGAGAATTCTACAAAACCAAGATAAAATTTGCAGCCCGTCTTGCCTCATTGGCCATAGACAACAACCGCAACAAGACACTCGATTCTATCATGGATACAAAGACAGTTTCGCTAGGTAAAAGTGGAGGTACAGGTATCAATCAGCACGATATGAATTGCATTGTATTATTTACCACTTCATTTTTACATGACCTGTCATCACATCTACTCTGTGAATCAGAGCGCCTCTCGTACTCGATTCGTTTTCCTCGCGTTCATCGTCCACAATGGTCTTCGAACACCTCACGAGTTGTTTCGCCGCTGCTTGAAAACTTCATTTTTTAAGAAATGTCCTAGAATGTTGGCCCAGTCGATTCTCGAAACAATCTTGAAAATAGTCGAGCTAAAGGGTCCTCACATTGATTAGGGGAGAAGGATGGGAAGAGGACAGGACAGCACCCTACTTCCTGATTAACTGTAATAGGAACCCACTGCTTTACCTCCCACTTTTTGTATTATATTATACCAGCACAAAAATGCTGTGCACTTATAGTAAATCAACTTGCGATGGTTCCGCAGACGTTCGACTTCAATCAACGTTGTTTTTAAGATACCGATGGCGCCGAAACGTCATCATCCACTACAAAGATTTGTAACAACCTTATTTATAACCACAAGGATGCTAAGAGCAGTATTTATAAGCAAAAGGATCCAGTTGAAACAATGTTACTTCGTCTGTGTTTTTCAAAAGGCTTGAAGTATAGAACGTCAAAGTGGATGTTAAACAAAAGTTAATGTTGAAAATGTTTCGTCCTCTTGTTCCCATTTTGACAGTGTATGAATAAAAATATCGCTGTTTTATGAAGAGTAGATGGAAGATTATAAAGCTCAATCAATGCTTAAAGGTTAATAGGAAAGCTCTTATTCGGCTAAGGTTTCGCAGTCCTCGCCTTTTTAGAAGCAAAGTTAATGAGGGCCGATGATAAACAGCTGGTCGTTGCGGCGATGTAGGTATTCGAAAAAGATCAGCTGTGGACCATCTACTCGGATCAACGACTCTGAGGAATACGAAGCCTCCGAAACGTTATGCGAGAAAAAGTCTGATATACTCAGCTCAATAATGTAGAAAATTGACTATTTTTATCGAGGTCTAATGGAAGTCACTTTTAAGATATTCTTTAAAGGATGAAGGATGCTACGATAGACACCACAAAGAGACAAATGTTTTGGCTAGTTCAGTAAAGAATGCTTAGCTGTTGCCCACATGTTACTCGAAAACTCTGTTGGTCCTACTACGGTAATCTTTATAGATATGTTCATATCAACAGAAGCTATTAATGAAGCGAATCTGAAGAGTAGAAGCTGACACTAATAATGAGGCAGGATAGCTTTGGTGGCAGATCCATTAACTGATGTGAGCATTAAACGATATCTTGTAAATACAGACCAACAAAGAAAAGCTGTAAAGCGCGACATCTTGTAGGCAACGAGATACAAAGGAATGAATTCATATGAAATGGCAATACAGTGCTTGTTCAGCAGATATGTTTTCACAACATTCTTTTCCTTTGTTGTTATATCTTGCAGATTTCATGCCTTGTGCAAATTTGAGCTTCATTTTAAACTGCTTTATGTCTTCATAGTCATACTGCGACTAGATTGCTACCAGTGTGTTTCGTTCATGCGATAGAACACAGATGTACTAACGCCGGTGCGAAAGCGGGCGATATAGTTTCGGCAGAGAACGCTTCATCGACCCACCAAGAATTTTAAAGCCTCTGATCTGGCAACGTTTTAAGATCTTCTGAACAGCTTCCTAATCATCCATACAAGACCACACCTCTTCTCTTGAAACCATAATCTGACTTAGTGGATTATATCAGTCTAGCCGATATAAAAGGCACCTGTGATAAGGTTTGAAGCGACTCGTTAGAAATCTCTTGCACTCTTTCAGTTATGGACACACATTTGTACTTTCTTGTCAGGGTTTCATTCACTTCGTATTTTTTTTAAACACAAAATCAGTTAAATAAGTGATACTCAGAACTCGATCACATTAATTCTTAGGATGAGATTAGCCGTTTTCCTTTCAATTGCCGGGATAGCCACTGCAGTTGTTCTTCAACAACCTCTTACACGGCGCAAGCCAATTATGGTACTAGTATTTAACTCGAAAATAGGTCAAATTTGTTCAAATAAAGGCACGACTTTTAACAGATGGAAATGATCGAGCGAGGAGAATATGCAGACTACGTCAACTACCGTAATGCTCTGCGCTCGTCATCGCTCATCACTCTAGGACAACGGGTATGGGCTAATTAACATCGCATTTTCAGATTTAGTACAGTATCTTGTTTATAAAATACTTGTTAGACTGGGTTCATTACTTGATAAGCTGGTTTTATAGCACTCTATATGATACTGGGTCATAAAGAATTGCATAAAACATGTTTTAAAGTCCGAGAAGTTCAGCTTTCAAAAAGTTAGCGTTGCCAATGGAGAAAAATTCTGTCTGAGATAATGTTAAGCAATCAGTAGAACACAGCAGCCATTTTTTTTTATTTTTAGCCGGCTTTTTCTTTTTTGGATTCAAGACAGGAGCATCCCGGTAGCCGTTTCTAAAGAATATTTGGAGAACATAAAGTAGGCACAAATGCACAGGCTTAGCGTAATACGCACTTGGACGCGCCTTCAACGATAAGATTGGATTGAATTCGTATCGTCCGAGAACGTGGAAATGACTGAAAATTGCCTTGATATAAATGCGAACGTCCAGCTTACACAAGAGAGAGCTAGCCCAAGAAAGTCTGTGTAGCGACCTCGTTTAAGCTGAACAATCGAAACATGCAAATTGATTATTCACGCCGTGGTTAAGTGAAAGTCGGTTTAGTAACGTATAAAAGAAAGCTATTCGAAGTAGCCTTTTTTCCGCATGTATAACCTATATTAGCTGAAAAACAAACCGAAAACTTCTTCATATGAACTTCCAACGAATACGCGAAATGCCTTGCTCTTGCTGTCATCTACGGGTTTGAGGGATTGGATGACTCTGCTTACGAATGGGAATGCAGATTTACCGTTAACCCCCCAACACCCTCAATTATTGTTATACTGATGATGGTAAATGCAGTGTGAAGCTTCAGAATAAGACGAACGATGCATCTGATTAAGGTGATTGACTATGGGGACCACGTTTACACCACTAACATCACCATCGGCACACCAGCGCAGCAGTTTGCCGTCGTCGTTGACACAGGATCGGCTTTCTTATGGATTCCTGGGAATGACTGCAAGTGAGTACATCCTGATGATTCCACCTAAAAGTGAAACACTGTTTGAGAGTACAGTATTATGGACTCGTGAAGACTTAAGATATAATTTCAAAACTTTTTCCTCGAAAAACTCTGGAAGTGTTCTTTTATCAAATGAGCGATTAGTTCGTCCATCCGTCATGTAAGAATAGAATGCTTCACCCCAGTACTCCGGATAGAATAATACCCACCTTGCAGTCTGAAAGACTAAGAAGATGTAACTTTTAATGATGCTGAGGTATTTGCAAAACTCCGGACCGCAGGTGCCTGCTGTGAGGAACGAGCGCGCTATTGTCCTTTCCGGGGAGTAACGTGTTCACCACCACACCATGCGGGTCCTTCTTTTCGGCTGTCTCTCAGCTAGTTTCTTATATTTCGCAATATATATCTTGCCGTTAAAAAAGAGTAGGCAGTAAATAATAAGTTAAGACTAAGAAGATGATTGCCTGATTTCTTCCTTAGTTTGCAATAGTGAAAAGATTTTTGAGCCTTTTATTTTGATATTACAAACAAGAAGAATTGTAAAACCAGTTTTACTCAACGAATCAATGAAAACTTTCAGTGCCTCGTGTGGTGCAGGGCACAAGTTTAAATCGGAATCATCGAGCACTTTTATGGGGAGCGACAGGAACTGGACAATGAAATACGGGACCGGGAAGGCAGAAGGGGTTCTTGGAACAGACATCGTGAAGGATGGTGTCATAGCTTCGCAATGGCGTTAATTGTTTTAAATTTACAACTTTATTTATTTTTAGTTAGGCGGATTGGTGGATCGGCAACTAGCAATTCCAAACAGCAGCTTCGGCCTAGCCAAGCAAATGTCTGGCTTCAATTATGTTGGTCAATATAATTCGATTGCTAACGCCATCAGAAACATTCACATAAGATTTTGCTCCAGAAGTTCAGTGATGGGATTCTTGGACTCGGTCTCGCTCTCCCCATACTCAAGGTTGCGCCGGTGCTTATTAACGCAATCAACCAGAGTAGGCGATTACTACTATAAATATTTAGTAATCTTTTATATTAATATCTTCTAATGAGGACTTTCTTAGAGTTGCTTGATAAGCCAGTGTTCACTATTTGGCTGCAGCACCAAGGAACGCAAGCAGGATCATCTGGTGGTCTGATAACCTACGGTGCAGTTGACGATAAAAATTGTGGGCCAGTCATCGCTTACGAGCCTCTGATATCTTGGACTCATTATGTGTTCAAGGTTATAACTTGTTCTTCAAAATGTCATAGAAAGTTGGTAGGGGGTTTTCCGTTCTCTAGTGACTAAAAACGAATGAAGACCTCTACGAAGAATTGTTTGAAAAAGTGCAAATAAGATAACTCAATTCTGACGTTATTTAGAAGTGGTTGAGCTCAACAAGTGGATAAGCTTAACAGTTTATATCGGTTATCTACATATGCAATTAATTGTAATTTAAACGGCTTTTATGTCGGAAATTTTCAGATGTCCAATATTGGAGCAGGAAGTTGCTCGTATCCCAAAGAATACCATGCCGCTTCCGACACCGGTGCAACGTTCATTGGCGGGCCAAAAGTTATCATTGATCAACTCGCTAAAGTTGTTGGAGCCACGGTATAAACGCTCACGTTCTTAAGTTCGGTACGGGTACCTCATCAGTTTTTCTATTTTAGTACAACGCTACTGAGGATCTATACCCTATAGAATGTGATGCCACGCCGCCCGCCCTCGATATTACTATTGGAGCGAACAAATATCTTATCCACCATGTCAACTACATTGTCAAGGTCAGTTCAGTGATGTTCCAACTGTTTGCTACTGTAAATGTAACATGTACATCCATGTGCTAGGAATATTTCTACACGATGCTATTTGTTTTCTTTAACTGTTTCTTATTTATTTGTTAAAATTCGCGTATAGTAAAGTGGTGAATTCAGATCGGACACAACAGATGCTTTTTTGCACTCTTTCCTTTCGAATCTGGTGGCTTTGGACCGGACTGGATTCTCGGCGGTCCTTTCATGCGCCAATTCTGCAACATTTTTGACATCGGACAACAGCGCATGGGATTCGCACCGTCACTTTAAAAGTAGAGCATTCATTGAATAAAGAAAATGGCATCTGCAAATATTCTTAAAATGCAGTGTTTGCTTCGAGCTAATCTTTGTTAGGATGTGTACAGAAACCATAACGGTTTAGATCTTTTCAATACGATATTACACAGTTACTTTTGAATACATCTACGAGAACATCTATGACACGTCTTTTTGGACAACCGCTGCACTGTACGGCGTTGTCCACCATTCTGCTTACATTTTTGTTACTTCGTAGCAAATTAAGTTAAGCGCCTTCTTCAATATTATAAACCAATTATGAGGCCAGAATTGACCCAATATTTCCGTTTCATCACGAATTCTCACGTTTGAGGCTTCATGCTTGGAATGCATGGATGTTCTAACAGTGATTGTAACAAACATTGCTGCTTTAGTTTTATTAAGACGTAATTTCTGCACGTTTCCAAACCGTTTGCCGCTTTATTATGGATGTGAGGTGTTTCTGGGTGTCGGGCTGCGATGTACAGCAGGAAAATTCATCCCCCTGTCCGGGTCTCCCAAGTAAGAATCCGGCGCTTCCACCAGGAAGCCTGCCTAAACGTAAAGCGCGATCCACCACCGTCCTGGTATCAAATTAGTCGAATGGTGACAAATCTCCCTCTGATCCACAAGAACTGCGACGGCTATAGCGGTGACTACATGGGTCAGACTTTAGCCAGGTTGACCTAAGGATTCCAGGAAACTACAATGCCGAACCAGCAAATATCCTAAAAAATGGAGAATAGCTGGGGAACGCACAACCGGTGAGGATGAGCTATACAAGTATCGAAGTAATTTTTTCACGTTATCGAAAGGTAATTTAAAGACATTCATCACTGCAATTGAGGGACGACATATAAGAGGTTGCTCAGTGGTTATTCCACAAACGTTGTGTATTGAGGTATGTGTGCCACCGTAATTCACTGTATAAATCAGATATGCATGGAATCATCGTTACGTTTAATGAAGTCGACTGCGGAGCTCATCTTTCTTGTACTGACTAATACCAACCGCTGCATTCTTTAAGTAGTAAATCGACGAAGTTGAAGCTGGATTTCAAAGGCGGTTTTCCGTTTGCCAGTGTGTTAATTCCGATAGAGAAAGGTGACCACTGCATTTTGAAGGAAAGAAGGAAGGACAATGACTTGAGAGAAAAAAGAAATGCAAACAAAAGATGTGTTTCAAATGACATTCGTTTCATTATACGCTTTTCTAATGAAGAGAGTTATAGTTCTGCCATAAAACCATTTATAAAAAAAGTGGTCATGTACCGCATGAAAACATTCTGCATCTGGACGGTCTACATTCTTCATGATTGGCGGGTGTCTTGGCTGTCGAATCGTGATGCATTATTTCAATGAAGTAATCCTATTAACTCCAGACAAACTATGAACGGGTTAGATGTTATCATTCAGAGTTTGACTAGGAGTAAACCTGCGGTATAAATTATACAGCGAGCTCCTCGTAGCTGCCGTGGCGACAAGAACAGTGACTTAGGACATCATACTCAACATGTGACATTCTTTGTGTCTTTTGAACAAGCACAGCCCACGTGGCGGGTTTAGTTCATACCTGTCGCTCAGTGAATAGTGAGAATTGCAGATGATAGGCGATTCGTTTTAAGCTGAAACGCAATCCACTCAATTAAAAGCTTTCCTAGCTTAGAATAGTAGATAAGACATAAAACATCAATGTTCATTTGTATAGTGAAAAGCTTTTCTTAACACTCTAGAAGTGACAACTATTTCGCAACCTTTTGCACGACCGTCTATGCGAAATGCGCATTTGCATAAGTTGCGCTAACAAGAGAAACGGTGACTGTATGAGTTCGAGTGAAGGGTACCTAATGCCTTGCATGAAATGTAGAACGAATACTTCAGCGAAATGGATAGACCACTCTGGGCCCGTATAAAAGACAGCGTAGAGCGTAAGTGTAATATTGAACCAGATATGACGCTAAGCGCGCATAGGTCCCACAAACATAAAGCAAGAAGACAAAGCTCTCGGCGTTGATCAATCCATGAGGGATGCGCCATGCATTCGACTTCATTATGTATCGTTGGAGGCGACTGAATGCATATCTGGCGTTTACAATGACTCGCGGTGTCCTACCGATGTAACGACCCCGTACTGCTACACTTCCAGACAAGTCTGGTACCAATTTACCGACCCCGGTGGGATGGAAGGCTTGGTGGGCCATGGGCGCTGGGATCGATTCCACGTGTGCGTCGTAGTGGCGCCTTCAACCACTGCGCCACACGCACCATTTTTCTCTAGTGATTACGACACATGATTACGACAAATTGGTTCCACGTGCGTCTTACAGTAACTTCCCCAAACACTGGGGTGCACGCGCCCAAGCATGAGATAAGGGATGGAATTACGAAAATTTCTATGCATTGATTGTCCTCAGTGAAAGAAATCACTATCAGCGGACAGTTAATTGAAAAAATGTTATGTGTAAAACGGCTACTTCATCCCTGTGGTGCTCCACTCTACTCGATCCAATTCGAAGCTACGGTGAGAGACACATTGAAGGAATGAAAGGCTGTGGACCAACGACTGGTATCATCGCGGCTCTGAAAAAGGCGAAGACGTAGAAACGTTATCCTAATAGAAATTCGTAAGAACCTCTATAAGCTGAACCATTTAAGAAGACATAGAATGTCTGACAACGTTAAGTAAAAGTCGATGTTCACATCGCTTACATTCTTTTGAACACAAAGAAGCATTTGCTACTCTTCTTCAATATTTCAAAACCATTAGTTGAATCTGTCGTGGCAAGGTTTTATGTGGACGTTTCTCGGGTTAGTTGTAGTAGAGACCCAATGAATGAATAGTAATGGAAACCTGAAACAATCCATTGATCCTTAAGAAAAAATGCAATCTATTTCTTAGGATGGAGTTATCCACTGTTCAAACAGTCGTATGAATTGTAGCTGCAGCTATTCTTAAGCATGCTTCAATGGCGTAAGCCGAAAACAGTGCTTACGTCTAACTCAAGAAGATATTTTACAAGCTGAAATAAAGCTATCGCATCTAACGGAGAAAGATTATTGAGCGAGATGAGTACGCAGCTTAAGTGTCGTGACGCTGGGTGCTCATCATCACTCATCACTATTAAGGACAGCCTTTCCCCTAACCTTTAAATTGAAACATAGTTTACATTCACAAAATGCTTTAAGAACTTTGTACCCCATATTGCTGTGGGGATTTCAGATTGAATTTACACATCGGAAAAATAGGTGTTGACTTTGACGTTTTTTGGTATTAGATTTAACTCAGGAATTCTTATTAGACATGGAAAGATACCTTGCAGGAAACAGCTTTTGAGGTCTCAAAATCTAAACTCACTGATAGAATATGTGTGTACAAGCACACTAACGGTAGATTCCACGAAACGTTTAGAGGTTAGAATCTGAGATTTCTTATGTGAATCTGGTAGAATCTACTTGGGTTAATTCGAAACCCCGTAGATATCCTTGCAATCGTTGACAACGTTTTCTACTTTAGATTGAGAAATCCGACTTTTTGTAGCTTGGACATGCCGAAATTCTAACTCTGTGACCGTCTATGAGCACATGGAAAAGTTTAAAAACGTGAATAAATCCGTCGTACTAGGTGGATGCATACGTGCCAATGTACCCCGGTTGCTCTCTGGGGCGCGCGTAGTTGAAAAGCACAAAATTGCGCGCGTTGTTCGAAAGCACACAATAAGCTGTCTGACACGTGATAGGTAAATGGGCTAGAGCGTGCTTCAAAAATACTCCCACTTCTACACCAGTAGAGACCGAGAAGCCGCCAGTGACTATAGGAACCTCTAGACGTATACCTTGTTCGTTTTATTACGGAATATTCGTTCCCATGAACTACAATGGACTGATGAGACCACTGGGACGACATCATCGCAGGCACGACTAAATTTATACTGAGTGCTTTCGAATGGCTAGAATTAGCAGCTGCATACTTGTAGTACATGATATCAGGTGGTTGATGCTGATGACGTGACGCATTTTGTTAAGGTATTTGTCACTGGAGATCAAATGTACGTCTTCAATGTCACCATCGACGCACTCAATCAATAATTTACCATCGTAGATGACACCGGGTAGGTCATCTTCTGGGTTTCGAGGAATGGTTGCAGTTGGTAACTATGTTCTGGAACGTGAGATTCGAGTACTATCATAGAATCACAGTGGTTGCAACTGCGAACACTACATTTGGTCCGATATATAACCTATATCTTGTCGGTTTCTTAAATGGTATTTAATGTCTTTGACTACTACTGCCTGCAGAAACTGGAGGAAGTCGTCATCTGCAGAACTGTACTAATGGAGCCCTCGGTCTTCCTTTCACTGCTCTCTTCCACAACGACGCTCTGACGCTACTGATCATTATCATTAATCAAACTAACGAAACACTACCACTACTCGAAAGACCGATTTTCTATAAACCTCGGCATAGATAGTTGATATATTTATTTATGTGATCTTATAAACTGATCTTCTTAAGTTGACGCGAGGTTGGTACAGATCTCCCTTGTCGTTGTCGTTGTTTTTGATGTTATTGATCAATGGCTCACGTTTCGGTGACATCGCCTTCCTCAGAGCCGTGATGTTACGTGCGGGACTCACTACCACTACGATGCTGAGACATTTGTAAAATTCCGGACCACAGGTGTGTGACTGGGTTCAGTGCCGACGTCGCCTCTCCAGATCAATCCCGTTTACGGGTGATTGCTGATGGCACTGATCGATGGAACTAGCTGAGAGACAGACGAAACGAAGGACTCGGCTGGTGTGGTGGTGAGCGTGTTAGCCCACGGAAAGGCTAATATAGCGTTCGTTCTCCATTGCAAACAACTGTGGTCCAGAGTTTTGCAACTACCTGAGCATCGTAGCGGTTGAATTTCGCATAATACCCTGCCGTAAAAATTGTCACCTGTCACCTCTAGTCCCGTTGATCGTCGAGTGACTCGAGCGGGCGCCAGCAAATCTTCCATTTTTCCCTATCGCGTGCGAGAGTAGCCCACTGGGTTCTGCTAGCTCTAAGGACTCGTCGAGCATCATATCTTTCTTCAAGGCTCTTTGTGAAGAACTCTGACCATCGGGTCGGTGGTCTTCCTGCAGTACGTTTGCAGTGACAGGTGTTCATAGTTATTCAAAGAGAGACTGTTCTTCTCATGTCTTTTAAAACCTTAATAAATAAAGGATAAAAGATAAAGCTCGGCGTTAAACAATATCCGTGAGGGATGCGCCATGCATTCGACTTCATTAAGTATCGTTGGAGATGACTGAATGCATACCTGGCCTTTACAATGACTCGCGGTGGCCTACCGATGTATCAAGTCAGTGCTGCTATCCTTCCAGACAATTTTGGCACCAATTTGCCGACTCCTGTGGGATGGAAGGCTTGGTGGGCCATGGGCGCGGGGATCGATTCCACGTGTGCGTCGTAGTGGTGCCTTCAACCACTGCACCACACGCACCATTTTTTTCTAGTGATTACGACAAAGACACACTTAATGTTTTACAAAAAACCTTATCCAAAAGATAATCGACAGGTAATTTGAACTGTTGCATTTTAATCACTATGGTCATTGTAGAAAAAATACGGGTAGGAAAACGTCGAAGCAGACTCAACACTGAATGCACAACACTTCCAAGTACGGACAGCAATCCATTCCATTGTGCACCATAGTACCACATAGTAAACAGTAGCATACATACCATTGGTACCAAAAGAACAAAAGGGCAAAGTCTCTTCTACAATTCTGTCATGTTCACAAGCCCTGAAGCGCTCCAGTTTTTCGAGAAAGTACTTTTTATTGCTAACATTTGCGCGTAATCCTTTCGGAAAGCCATACCACACGGCGCGCGTCCGTAATGGGCTACGCGACATGAAGATGTTTAATCTGGTGAATTTGCAAATTGCTCCAGTTGGTTTTACTGCTCTATCGTCTTGGGCTTCCCATTTTTATTGAGAAGAAGTACTACAAAGCACTGAATGCATCAGAATAACCTTTTCATCCTTTTATTATAAGGGTGTCTGGTACCAATTAGCCAACCCCGGGGATTGGGAACTCGTATTGGGAGGATGGATCGGACCCGTTTTGCAGGCATGTCTAACCACTTCACGCGCCTATACACTGCATGTGTGTGTCTGGGAGTATAATAGTACTGGGTTGGTCGATAAATCGGTGGGTCAACGCGACTCACTCCATAAGCCAGATATACATTCAATTACCTCTAACGATACTTAACAAAGTCGATTACATGGCGTTTCCTTCAGGGATTAACGCAGAGAACTTCATCATGTTATCCTTATTTCGAGAGTATAATATTTGTCCCACTTTGCATGAAAAGCATGCAACTCACACTGCGTTTGAGGAGTTAGCTTAATTTGGAAGCACCATTAGATCTTATGGAGAATTTCCACTCCTCCAAGATTGCTTCGTTTTCCAAACAAACCAATCTCTGTCAAACATCTTTTTCAATTCATTTCCTTTTGCATGAGGGTTCAAACAACTTTACGTTTTATGTGAGACTCACTTGAAATGTACTACTTGGGGATAATTCAAGCAACGTAAAAAACACTTGATTCGTCAACGGAAGAAGATTTAACTACTATAGCCGGATATGCTTTGCAAATGTTGAATTTTAAAAGTTCTATATGTTTTATTTCGAGTGAATTGAATGGTTGATGCATGCCGGCAACAGTTCACGAGCTATTCTTCTTTTCCTGGAATTGATACCTCCGAAGACAGTCCAGAAATGCGGTGAACGCGTACTTTTATCTCATGCCCTCAAATTGGGTAAACGTCAAATAAGATGAGGAACCCTGGCGACATCTTACAAGCAGAGCCTGAGCTACAAACGGACGTTAGAAACCGAAGTGATCTGAGGAGTCATTTGACGGATCAATACATTTATTCTGTAGTGAGCATGAAGATGGTCTAGACACAGGTTGTAAAAATGCCTGCTGGAAATGGGTGACTAGTGGGGTCAAAGGCTCTAGACCTAGCAATTTACATTTAACATAGATAAGAAATGAATAGATAATAATAACTGTTGTATGGATGATAGTATGGGGAACATGGAGTGCAGTGGTTGTAGGTGACCTGCAATGCAAACTGAGTCCTTCGTTTGTTCGATCACCGAGCCTTACATTTCTTTAGTGTCCTAAAATCGAACTAGATTTGTCTAGGAGCATGACGATACTGATATAATGGTTGGCTAGGCCACTGTAAATCACTTTATAGGTTAGATGTGCATTTAATCACTTCTACATGCTTGATTAAATCGATTGTATGACGATTCCCTGAGGTAGTAGTCAACACCAGACTTTTTACTCTTTAACTTTCAAGGATAATATTGTCTATAAGGTATCTTAAAGAATGATGGTCTGAAGAATTCTATGCAAAACTGATAAAGCGATTCTTAAATCCTTATCCTCATTCATCTTGTCAAAATCAGGCTGTAATCATAATTCTTGTACTACAATATCAATAGGAAGCAACCATTAGAAATTAAAATTGGTGCATCTTTAGCAGTCATACTCAAACACTTGGATGGCCCGTCCTCACTGGTTGTGCGGGGCCCAGCAAAATTTCCATTCTTTTTGAAATTTTTTCTGGCTCAGCCACTGTGGTTCCCTGGAGTTCCGAGGTCAGCCTGGCCAAAGTCTGCCCCAGGTCGTCACCACCACGGGCAGTAGTGGCCTTTGTGGATCAGAGGAAAATTTACCACCAAGCGACTAATTTGATACCAGGCCGGTGGTGGATCTTGGTATCGGTGAATTGCTTTATTCTTAACTAGGCTTCTTGATGGAAACCCCGGCCTCCTCAGCTTGGGAGACCCTGCCATGGGGACGAATCTCCCCACTGTACATCGCAGCTTGAGCACAGGAACACCTCCCAGCCAGAATGAGACGGACGGCAAACTGTTGGGAGGCCTGCTACTTTAGCAGTAATTGTTCTTAAAAATATGTAAAGCAAATATTACAGTAATCAGAAAATACTCCGCAATATTTTAAAGCGGGATGGATTGTTACGTAGATTTTGCAGCAGGTTGAAGATACCAGCGTTGTTTTCTGTTGTGGACACAGGTTACTGGGACTCATATGAAAGTGCTCGGTCCTCTTTGTGGTATTTTGTAAGGTCGTTACGGTTCAAACGCACTGTTTTTATTGTGGTGTACCATGAACTCCCTGTGGTTCCGCGATCGCAATACATTTCAGTGTTTTTCTAGTTCACTTCTCTACTTCAAATACCCAAACCAACCGCCATTTAACCTCGATAAACCATTTAACCTAACCGAAGAAGACACGTCTTGGTACAACTGCGAAGGCGCCACATCGAGACCACGAACAACTGTGGACCACCGACTCGGACCATTGTCTCTGAAGAAAACGAAGACGTCGAAACGTTAGCCGAATAAAATTTGTATAACAACATGATGTAATACAACCACAATGTTGCTGAGATATTTGCAAAAGTCTGGACCGCAGGTGTCTATGGTGGGGAACGAACGCGCTATTATCCTTTCCGGGGAGTAACGCGTTCACCACCACACCATGCGGGTCCTTTGTTTCGCACGTCTCTCAGCTATTTCTATCGATCTTTTTGCCACAGCAATCACCCGTCAGCGGGGTTGATCTGGGGAGCGCAAATCGGCATAGAACCCAGTTAAGCTATGGCTGTAGTTGAAATCACAATGTTTTAACGTTTTGTTTTCTGCCTAGTAACCTGCCATGAAAATTATAGAAGGCAGAAAACAAAACGTTAAAACATTGTGATTTCAACTACAGCCATAGCTTAACTGGGT
>UYYA01000452.1:0-55919 GCA_900624975.1 Angiostrongylus costaricensis
GACCCGGATGGTGTAGTGGTGAAGTGCGCTGCTCCCCGGTAAGGACAACAGCGCGTGTTCGTTCCCCACTGCATACACCTGTGGTCCGGAGTTTTGCAAATATCTCAGCACTTCATACGAGTTATATTTCAAAACTTTTTAAATTATTGGATGCAGAGAACGTCAATTTTTGGATTGCACTCTTTTTTTTCGATCTGTTTAAGATTGCCTGTGGAGTGGATATGCATAATGCGGTAAAAAAAAGTAAAACAGTGGAACCTATTGAAGTGGAAACGGGCACCGCATTGGCCATTTTGTCCCCTGTTCAAAAGACGTATAGACACTATAGTGCCCATACCGTTAGGGATCAATGGGACCTCAGAAAACTGCTTAGTAGATATGACAGTATGCATGAAAACCGATTCAGCATCCTAGATTTCAGGGATACAAGTATCGACGAGTCGATACCAGGTTTTCTAAACCAGGTACAGAAGCTCCTGCTCCAAGCAGGTGCAACTCGATGTTTTTTTAAGATTATGAGGTAGCCATTTCCGGAATGATTTAACACCTGTGACGAAAAGTGGATAGTTTATGATGGTAGTAGTGGTTGCAGTGGAAAATAGGTCTTCGAGTCAGTTCACGGCACCGAATAATTTTCGTCAATAATCTTGTATATGCTATAAAACATCGCTAGAGGTAATTGATATCTAGTCTTTCCAAAGTCATGCGATATCCTACCGATACAACAAGTCAGTAATGCTACTCTTCCAGTCAATGCTGGTAGCAGTTTGCTGATGGCGAAGAGATGGAAGGCTCGGTGAACTCTTGGTGTGGATTATAACCAATGAGGACGTGTGTACTTCAGGGCACCTATAACCCTTTTGCTACGTATGTCATACATACGCTTCCTCTTACGACGCTGGAGAAAAATTATTCTTCGGGACAAGCGATATCAGGAATTTGGTGCAATCAGAGCCAGAATCGTTGACAAGATGAGCTTCACATGGACGTCAACTCTTTTAGCCAACTATTATAACAACACGAATCAAATGCTTATTGATGAAAACATAAGGATCAAAGCCGCATTTTCCGATTTTCGTCCTCTAAGACATAACTTCAACTTACTAAAATCACCTGTCACCTGCATCACCCGTTGTTCCATTGATCGTCGATTGACTCAAACAGGCGCCAGCAAATCTTCCATTTTTCCCTGTCGCGTGCAAGAGTAGCCCAGTGGGTTCTGTTAAAATCAGTCTAATTACTAAAAATCACTATGCTAATCACTAAAATCAGTCCAAAATATTTTAAACGGATTTGAGATTTGCTGCGGGGAGAGTTATACCTTCAATAAGATTGTCCTTTGTGCCTTCAATGTAGGATCAGCTGCAACGGAATAAAAGAGGAAAAACCGGATGTTTCCTCAGATAACGCAGCTATTCCAAAGTTCTTTATGGTATCGGACCACTACTTATTTGCGAACAATTCTTTTTTTGCACAAATAGGTGAATGACTCAAAAATCAAGAAACAAAATATCAAAACAACTAGAAGTGGCTTCGTTTCTAGCCAGCTTTTGATAAAATACCGTTGAAGACAAAATCAATGAAAAGCATCATCGATGTATAAAACATTATAGTCACGTTAGAGTTAGAGAATTCGAAGTTCTGCATTCAATAGAAGGCGCTTTTCTTAGGAAAAAAACATCAATAAGACGCGTAACTTTCCAGTTTGTTCTTATTTACTGCCTATTACATACTTTTTCGTGGCACGCTATTAGGTAAAATTCAACCACAATGATGATGAGATATTTGCAAGACACGGACACCAGGCCAGCAACATTATGGTCTCCATCTTCCTAAATGAAGAGCCTCTGTAGAGAAGCGATAAAAACGTTAAGCACTGAGGAGGAGCATTATGGGCTGAAGCTATATAGGAAGAAGAGATTATGTAGAACGACGATCTCTTTGACACCTCTGCCTACACACCTCTATATCATAGCAGGAAGGTAGCTAGGCGATGTCGTCCCAACGTCTCTACCTTTGGAAGTTAGACGTGCTATCGGAACGATGTGAACAACCATGCAGCACACAGTCTGGACAGACCTGGGCTCAACCATTGTTTTTCGAGATTCGTTTTAAATTCGTGGCATAAATAGAGGATAAAGCTCTCGGCGTTGATCAATCCCTGAGGGATGGTCCATGCTTTCGATTTCGTTAAGTATCGTTTGAGGTGATTGAATACATATCTGGCCTTTACAATGACCCGCACTAGTCTACCGATGCATCAAGCCAGTGCTGCTATCCTCCCAGACAAGTCTGGTGCCAACTTCCTGTCTCCGAAGGGATAGAAGGGTTGGCGAGCCAGGGGTGCAAGGATCAATTCCAAGTGTGTGTTGCAGTACTGCCTCCAACTGCTGCGCCACACACACACCCTTAAATTTGTGGTAGCGATAGAAATATGCTTTGAGTTTTATGTGTTATGTTTTATGTTTCAACTGCATCTTTTTTACTGAAGCCGCATAGATTTTCGACACAGACTTCAAAATGTTTCTTTCCAACATTTAAACAAAAACAATGCACCAGCGGGTCTTCACTGAATTCGAACAAATTAGTATATGAAACCGTTATTAAAAGATAAATGATAAAGCGTATGGTGTCGAGCAATCGTTAAGGGATGCTCCGTGGATTAAAACAACGTGGACGTGACTGCATACATAATCGGCCAATACACTACCTTTAGAGGAGACGATCCATTGCATACATCTTCCAGACAACTTTGGCATCAATTTCAAGAAAGTAGTGGAGTCGGCTTACTCCGAGCGAGGGTTGGAACGTGCAACCATTTCTACATTGCACGGCCGTTCCTAGCCAGTGCACCACCCCTTCTCGCATCATTATTTTTAATGAAAAAAACTTCGCTTCATTATTGACTTCTAGTGAGGTTGGCCGCTAAGTTGGGAAGAACAGCAAAACGATACACCAGATAAGAAGGTAATTGTTAAATGCAACTCCACTCATATTTGAAATCACGGACCCATCCACAACATTTAGTCTGGAAAAATGGTCTTCTAAAAGTCTAAGCGCCGTTGAAGAATTTATTTTATGTAGCCGTTTCTGGTTTTTTTTTACAGTGTTTCAACTCCAACAATCCCAGCAGAATAAACTTTGTACTGGATGAATGTATGCGAAAGTCTCTGTCTTTTATCATATGGATCGAAAAAACAAAGAGCGTGCGAAATCCGCAAGTTTAATGGTTTTCGCCAAACAATGAAAAGCCCTACATAAAGATCTCAGTGGGTGTTAAATCGCTGCTGTTTGTGTTCGAGAATCCTTTTGCATCCCAGAGCTAATCCACCAGTGCTTTCATAGTCCTTCATTGGGATGGATCACCTTATCGAATTGCACGTACTCGGCACTACTTCAGTTTAATCGTAATTGTTCTTCTTTGCATTTTTTACCGTCATAAGTTTTAAGATAAGATGAGTAGAATATTCCTAGGTTGTTACCACAGGTTAATCGTAATTCTCCACAACAGAGGATGGCTCACCTTACAATTATTAGATTTCTATCGCATAGCGAATTTCGAAGCAATTTTCAAACTGAGCCTTCGGGCCATCGATTCGGATCATCGCCTCTGATGAAGTTGAAGTAACGTCAGGCGAATAATAGGGGTTGATCAACCTCGTGTAAGCTCAACAATTTAAAACGTAGTAGATTTCCCCTTAGCTCCTGCTACGACCATGCTTTAACCATCCGGGCACCTCAATTCATTCCTCCCTTTCTCTTGTTGAGCATCTTGTTTCTAGCATGGAAGTAATTGAGAAGTTGAGATTTCGTAGAACAACACACATTAATATTTCCGAACGCGTCGCTTATGCTCGCTATTGCGACACCTTCGAAGGAAATTTGAAAAATTGGAATTTTTGTTTTTAATTTTTTGAGAGTGCTACTTAAGAAGAATCTCAATACAAGAAGAATGCTAAACAAAAATCATGTATATGTAAATTATGTGTAAAAATTATGTCGGATAGCACAGTAGTAGTAATGTCCGTCATCACGAGCACAGTGCCAGTTCGGTCCCGCTCGGAGCCAACCAAGCCTCTCATCCCTTCAGGGTCGAAAAATTGGCAAAGGACTTGTGTGAGAAAAAGTCACTCCCTGCAATCCAATTGGGAACGCTCCAGCCCGGCTATCTCAGGACTCCAGAGAGAATTACCTGACCAGCATTCTTCGACATTCAAGATGAAATGCAAATCTTCAAGAGGACCGAAGCTACGAGTAGAAACTTGGAAGGCTTTCGTGGACGATGGATGTGAAGAAGCGAATTGGATGTGAGAAGTGCTGGGATCCGCACAGTAAACGTGAAGATGGACCAAATAAAATAGAAGAAGCAGCTACGAAAATATGTAAATATCTAGTCATATTCATTTTTCATGTAAGGCTACCATTAAAAAAAGAATAAGCACTAAATAAAAAGTGAATACATTGTGATTTATACTAGAGCTTTAACTTAACAGGTTCAATGTCGATTTGTACTCCCCAGGTCATTCCCGTTCACGGGTGATTGCTGGTAGCACCTACAAGTCAATGACACGTCTTAGAAAGGCGAAACGAAGAACTCGCATGGTGTGGTGGTGAACGCGTCAACCCCAGAAAGGGTAATAGCGTGTTCGATCCCCACCGTAGATACCAGCAGTCTGGAGTTCTGCAAATATCTCAGCATCATTGCGACTATAAATATATATGTATATGTAATCTTATACATTATTTGTTTTGTTTATTTTATTCCCTCAAAAATGATGGTTTAAGTAAGAATTTTGAAATTTTGACATCTAAAACAACAGCACTAGGTGAAGCTTGTCCGCCAAGCTTTTCAGGTAGTCAGACCATCGGATGCTCAAGTTTTCAAAAACCAACACCGTTGCGAGTGTCCATCTGCGCATTGAATTTCATGTCAATATATCTACATTCCATAGAATAGCTCTTTTTCCTAAGATCGTCCATTCTAAAAATTCAAGCACATTAGCCAGCCACTAATCCATCAAACCACTTTTTATAAGAGAAAGATGTTGCGCCATCTTTTTTATACGACCTGTCCTCACATCTACTGTTTTGATCACAACACATCTTGCAATCGACTGGTTTTATCCCATCCGTCACTAACGAAAGCCTCCGAACTTTTTCCACATGGGTCCGGCTGTCGCGTGAGGACTGTTGTCTTGTTTATAAAAGTAGCTGAATGCTCGTTGAAGTTACTCCCTGGTGTCTTATGATAGTTGTGCTAAAACGTTCCCACTTAGAGTACAGGAATCAGCTGTTCCTAGACAAATATCGCACAATTTCCCATACCTTGGAGCGATGACAGACTGGACGAATCTGGTTGATGGACGAACCTGCACCATGATCGCGATGAACGGCATCACTTCTGCTGTACTACCAGCCCGTTGTGTAACTAGCAAGTTGAAGTGGTTGAACAACCTAGTTCTAAATGATTGCACAAATACCACTAGTACATCAAAAAATGGAAAACTTCTCTCTTTTCATTTCATTGCTCCTCTACAGCCGTCATTATTAGCACGTCAAAGGTGCACATTTAGGAAGTAAGTCCTTAACTCCTATATACGAAATCTTTCGTGGATTAATTGTCACCCAGCATAAGAAACACTCGCAGTCCGATAACTGATCGTTCCATGTTTCTTCTCTTTGAAAATTCATCTATTTATAATAGTCTCCTAACCTAACTAAATCTACTTAGAGTAACGTATGAGTACACATTTTTGTTCATAAATGGAATTATTCGAAGTGATGCTTACCATTTTCATTCCTTCGGCATTCATGTTTATCTTCAGTTAACGCGAATTACTTTTTCGAACTACATCTTCAACCTAACTCTTTCAACTTACAATAAGTGTTTTCAACTAAATACTTAAAGGCAATGGAACAGATTTTTAAGGGTAGAAATGCGACTATTTGTGACTATTTTGGTTGTGTTTTCCTTTGTTCGTGAAGTGGAAGGACGTCTGATTCGGATGTGTGGCAAGCGGCTGGCGTACATTATGGATAAAATGTGCACTCGCACTGGCGAAACCACACCGTGCTTTCAAGGACTTGATGAGTTTGACGGTAAGTTTATCATAAAGTCCTTCTGCTTAATACTTTATACAAAACAAAACACGAGAGCGCATAGTGCAGTGATTAAACGTGCTCAGCAATAAACACTGAGCTGCTGGACTGATAATCCTGCGCACGCGAGAAACAGTAATTTGAGCAGTCCAGCAGTCCGACCCGGCGAATTGTCATGAAACCTTGTTCGGAAGCATAAAAACACTATATTCATAGATTGGCAACCCCTAGAAAGTCGCTGTATGCACCAAATATGCCTTCAGTCACCTCTACTATTCCAAATCGAGTCTAACACATGATGCACATTATCATCGAACATCGTTTTCCTAATCCTTTGGGTAAAGCACAACATGGTAGTGTTAAAACTCAAAGAAAAATAGACCGAAGACTACTATTTATCATGTTTTATGTCACAATTGACTATTAAAGAAGAATGAAAACTCTACACTGGTTAGTTCAAAATCTTCAGCTTTTCGAAATTATTACTCCTTAACTCAAAAGACATCGATTCATTCGAACAGCTTACAACTCGAATCGGACGTTTACGTTTAAAAAGATGTGAATCAATACCGGCTTTGACAATCTTCGTCGTTTACGCGCCGACATCGAACTATGACGAAGAAGAAGACGAAGTGTTCTACATGGACATGAAGAAGTTCTGCAGAGAGAACCATACACATTTTAAGGTCATTATTGGAGATTTCAACGCCAAGATTGGACCAAGGAGAACGTCTGAAGAACGTCAAATTTGGGACCCACGGACTAGAATGGAACGAACAAGGTGAGCGGCCATCTGAGTTTATCATGGCGTTCAAGAAAATCCATGATAACTCGAAATTCCAGAAGTCCCACCCTCAACGCTGGACGTGGGAGTCTCCCAATGGGGAGCACCATAACGAAATAGACCGAATCATAGCAAATAGATGATTTTGCCTAACCTATGTCGCTGTTGTCCCAAAATTCTACACGTAATCAAGCCACCGTGACCTTGGTGTTATATCCAATTTTCCGCGGAAAGGAGAAAAAGCAGATAAATTCAAAAACCGATGTCCCAGAATCACCACAAACTGAGACCTATTCAATTCATTAGTCGGTTGTTGTAAAGATGCCGTTGTCGATAACATTGACGAAGAATACTATCGGGTCATTCAACATCTTGACGTTAGTGCTATGAAAGCTGAGAGTTCGAAAGTCACCAAGAGACGTTTATCTCCAGAAACACTCGAACTGATACGCCAGCGTGGAATCGCATGAGCTGCAGGCAACCGCCAACTCACGACCGAACTTCAAAAACAAAACAGACGAGCGATTAAATAAGGTCTTAAAAAGAAAGGAGTGGCAGTTAAGGTCGAAGCCGCAGAGGCTGAGAAAACCAGACCTAGATGATTACACTCCGAAGCCTAGACGGAAGAGTTACAGCGTCCAGAAAGGCAATGGAGAAAATCATTTACGAATACTACTCAGATCTCATCGATAGCCACGACCACCTCCCGTCATACGAAATAAAGGAGGATGGAAATGTTGTACTATCGGTTCTCCCATCCGAAATCCGACATGCCATTCCGTCGGTGAAAAATCTAACGGCACCAGGTCTGGACAAGATAAGACCAGAACACCTGAAGAACCTTCCACCAGTCTTCGCAAACACACTGGCTCGGCTCTTCACACGTTACCTGTCTGCATGCAAGGTTCCTACTCAGTGAAAGACCAGCAAGACCGTATTATTCTTCAAGAAAGGAGACCAACACGATAACGGCAACTATCGCCTAACCCGCTTGCTGTCTGTCGTCTACAAACTTTCAATAGACTCATCCTAAACAGGATTGACAGAACACTGGACGAAGGACAGCCATGTGAGCAAGAAGGGTTCCGAAAATGATTTAGTACTATAGACCACATCCACATGGTAACATGGCTTATTGAGGCATCACGAGAGAACAAAAGACCGCCTGTCTCACTCTCATCGATTTACAGAAGGGCTTTGATTCACTTGAGATAGAAGTAGTCTTGGAAGTCCTTAATAGCCAAAAAGTCCCTGCTGACGTAATTTTTCTTCGTGAAGTGTACAAAAATTTCACAACGAAGATCTCACTATTCTACAATGATATTAACGTGGATGTCAGAAAAGGAGTTAGGCAAGGCGATACCATCTCGCCAAATTTTTTCACCGCCACCCTCCAGAACGTCATGCGAACATTGGAATGGGATAATAAGGGAGTGAAAATCGATGGTCGGAAGTTACATCATCTTCGCTTTGCTGATGACATCGTCCTTATAACAGCAAACATTAGCCAAGCGGAACGTATGCTTGCCGACTTTGATAAGGCCTGTGGAAAGATTGGTCTTCGGTTAAATCTCAAAAAAATGTTCACGAAGAACGGATTGGTTTCGTGTGCTCCATTCACGCTCAATGGAACGAATATCTAGGAATGTTCCAGTTATGTCTATTTAGGTCGGGAAATCAGCATGATGGACAACCTAGCTCCAGAGCTGAGCAGAACGAAACAAGCGGCTTGGGGAGCTTTCAAGAGCATCGGGGATGTAGTGAAGAGAGCAAAGAACACCCGACTCCATGCCCACCTTTTCGAGTCAACAGTACTTCCTGCCCTAACGTATGCGTCAGAAACCTGGTTGCTGCGTAAGCTGGATGAGAGGTTACTCAGCGTTATCGAACGCGCGGTGGAAAGGACATGCTAGAAATATCCCTTTTCACACAAGTAAGGGAAGCGATCCGAAACTCCGATCTGCGTCAACGATCAAAAATCAAAGATGCTGTTCTGTACGCCAAACACTCGAGGATGAGGTGGGCCGGTCACGTAATGCGTATGAAGGACAACCGATGGACAAGAGTCGTTAGTAACTGGACTCCTCGGGATGTCGAACGTACTGCAAGAAAACCACCGATTCGATGGTCAGAGTTCTTCACGAAAAGCCTAGAAGAAATATATGATGCTTGACAAGTCTCCTGAGCAAGCAGAACCCAATGGGTTACTGTTGCACGCGACAGGGAAAAATGAAAGATTTACTGGCCCCCGCTCGAATCACTCGGCGATCAACGGGACTACAGGTGATACAGGTGAACTCAAACAACAGACTTTATATAAACGTCGGCATAAATAATCGATACATTTATTTATGCGTTCTTATGAACTGATCTTGTTGAGCTGAAGCTGGGTTGGTATAGCTGTAGTTGTTGTTGCTGTTGTTGTTGTTGTAGTTGTTGTTGCTGTTGTTGTTGTTAGTCGTTGGCTTCATTCGTAACAGCACGACCTGAGAAAGGCGAAATCGCCGAAAAGTGCGTTAGTACATGAGAAGGTATAAATAAACGTATTTCTACTTAGTTCGGAGTTTGCTTTCTAAAGTAGAGAATAGTTTTCTTTCGTAATACTGAAGTGTTTTTGCAATTGTGGTATTGTGAAGCAATTCAGAAGTATAAGAACAAAGCCAAGGTTCAGTTTATATCTCCACAAGTTTCAATGATTCTTACCCGTTTTGTTGCTTCTGACAGGACTTCAATCATGTTTCATTCACAGATTTGTCGGCAAGAGCTCGAACAAAAGGGATAGCGCAAAGCTGCTGTGTAGAACGTTGTGAGTATGAGCTACTAAATAGGTACTGCTGCAGTGATAAGGAAGCTGACGCATTCTACAAGATCGTGAAGAGAACTGACCAAGGAGACCCGCAACCAAATGATGATGGCGTTGATCACAAACAATAGTCGTTTGCTTCTTAGTAGAACTGAAAACAAGCAATAACTCTGAAAAAATCCATGTGTCTGTAAAATTTAATGTTTTTTGTGTATTTGAAGAATTGACATGTCTATGTGAAGCTGTTGCCGTTAAAACAACTTGCAGGCGATCTACGATCTCTCTGTTTTTTGGTTTAGGATTATTTAATGTGACATCACTTCTTTTTGTCAGTCGACAATGTTTCTGGTTAAACTTACCAACAATGTGTGAAAACGCGCTAGATGAAACAAACCATAAGTTCCCCTTGCCATCGCTATTATCGTTGCAGAGAAGAACTCATTAACTGTTCAATGTATTGTGGAGTGGATGTGAGCTGAACTTGTTCTTGACTAAAAATGTGAAAGAGCTAGGCGACTACTACTTTCCTAACCGTTTTATTTACTGCCTACCCTTTTTAATGGCAGGGTATACATTGCGAAATATAACTTCAATGGTGGTGAGATATTGGAAAAACTCCGGACCGCAGGCGACTGCGGTAGGGAATGAACGCGTTATTGTCCTTTCCGGGGAGTAACGCGTTCACCACCATCACCACCACACCATGCGGGTTCTTCGTTTCGCCTGTCTCTCAGCTAGTTCTATCTTCTTTTTTTGGATTTGGGCTCTCCAGATCAATCCCACTGACGGGCGATTGCTGATGGCAGAGATCGATAGAACGAGCTGAGAGACAGGCGAAAAGATGGGCCCGCATGGTGCGGTGGTGAACACGTTACTCCCCGGAAAGGACAATAACGCGTTCGTTCCCCACCGCAGACACCTGCTGTCCGAAGTTTTGCCAATATCTCAGCATCACTGAAGACTATCACTTCGTTGCTACCTTTCCACGGATATAAAAGAGGTCTTCGTACTACGAGGCGACAAGAAAATGCAGTATCAGCAAAGGTACAAAGCACTGTACTCGTCATTTATTTTGCTATACGCAATTCTCACAATTTACACTTCTAACACTCCATTTGGAATTTTTGCAACCTGGAATGTTTATAATTTACTTTACACTCTTCACAACAATTTAGATCCATCACAACCAGTTAATAAATATCAAGTTCATTCCTTGCTGAAGCCATTCATATACGTTACATTCATCACTATTCGTCCTAAGAATTACTACAGTCGCTTCGTACTTTCAGTTCTCCTGGACATTATTGAAACTTTATCTAAACAAACATATTTATGCACTGCCTGCATACGGTGCTGGCCAGCTTCCTTTGCGAGCCAGCAGATTTAGAGCCCTGAATTCTTGAAAAGAGAAAAGCCACTTGTCTCTAAACTAAGGTAAAAAAGACATATGTACTCTATCCATAACGTGGACAAAATAGCGCACAACTTGCTTGTTTTCCTGCCGTTTGAAAAGGGGGATAAGGACGTTGTATGGTATTTTGACAAAGAGTTTCCTGATTGTTGGTGTCGACTACCTATAGTAGTACAGTGTATAGCTTATCACAATAAAGCAACGTTTCTTCTAGAAATCTATTAACTACTGAACTTTCGAAATTTTTGATTACGAAAAGTTATCAGGAGCTGCTGAAAAACTGACGGCATGTGAAGCTTAATTTTTAAAAAGCAACTCGTTCGTCTCTCATTTTCAGTCGCTTTATGGTTCGTAGTTATTGTATGGAACCGGGCAATGTATAAAAATCGTGAAGCAACTAAAGACATATAGTCTGAAGATCGTGTAAAGCTTTACGGAACACTGACCGCAATGTGGCTTGATAGTTGACGAGTTTTTCTTTCTTTTCATCAAACGCGAGAGCTAGGATATATTCCAAAAAGAAATTGGAAGACAAATGGAAGAACATAGGGGATATATGGAATATGTGATAGATGGAAATGGCTTTCAAAAACAGAGGAGAACAGAATTATATTGCGAGGAGCTCGACGAAAAGGCCGAGGGCCTCTATCTAGCGGGCATTGTGGCTGTCGTGACCACTCCAGATGTTATAGCGTTAAAAAGAAGCTCCCAGCGTTGATCAAACCTTGAGAGATGCTCTATGCATTCGACTTCATTAATTATCGTTGGAGGTTATTGAATGCATATCTGGCCTTTACAGTGACTCGCGGTGGCCTGCCAATGTATCGAGCCAGTGCTGCTATCCTCCCAGGCAACTCTGGCACCAATTTCCCGACCCCAGAGCGATGGAAGACTTGGTGGGCCATGGGCGCGTGGATCGATTCCACGTGTGTGTCACAGTGGCGCCTCCAACCACTGCGCCACACTCGTCGTAGCAATAATGGTGAAAAATTAGGCATCGTCACATAAGTGTTAACGTCTTTCGTGGAAGAAAATGGGCTTCATCATGAGTTTCTATCGCACTGAGTATGTGTTGATTTGAGGACTAGTGTTTTCATAGCCTCTTTAACATAGTGTTTAAACAACGACGGTGTATATTGATTACAACATGTATTGTTCGAAATCATTAGTATTTCTTGGATTTAAACCGTTCTATCTTAGATTATATTTAAGTTATTATTTGAAATAAAAACATGACAGTTTACACACTTGCACCTGGATGCAAGATAAATTTCTTCCTATTCTGCTAAGGTGAAATAACGGAAGGTTTCAAAGTAAACCAAATTTAAAATGTCAACTTTTTCACAGCGTTTTATAAAAATATGCTTCTTATATTATTAGTATAAAGCTCCTCATAAAAATTTGAGAAGCTCTCAACCCCTCAATTGCTCAAGTTATCATCAACAATTCTTAGTTTCACCTGTACTATCTGTAGTTCCGTTGATCGTCGAGTGACTCGAGCGGGTGCCAGTAAATATTCCATTTTTCCCTGTCGGATGCAAAAGTAGCCCGGTGGGTTCTGTTCGCTCTAGGGCCTCGTCGACCATCATATCTTTCTTCTAGGCTTTTCGTGAAGTACTCTGACCATCGAGTCGGTGGTCTTCTTGCAGTGCTTTTAATATCCCGAAGAATCCAGTCACTGACGGCTTTTGTCCATCGGTTGTCATTCATGCGCATTATGTGTCCCGCTCACCTTATTCTCGACTGCTTGGCGTACAGAACGGCACTTTTGATTTTTGATCGTTCACGCAGGTCGTAGCTTCGAATCCCATACATTATTTGTGTGAAACGGGATACTCCTAGCATCGTCTTTTCGACTGCGCGTTCGATAATGAGTGATCTTTCATCCTGCTTACGCCACTACGCTGCTAAACAACACAATGAATTTCCTGGCATTAATTCCAAGAAAAACAACTCGATCAGCATTAAACGGCATCCATAAACAAGGCAAAGGTCTTCAAGAAGTAGCCGCAACCCACACGCGCAAAGCTCGTAGATCTTCGTAAATGATGAGTAGAAGGGAACGAATCGAATGCAAGAAATGCTGGGATCCACGTAGTAGCGTAGTAGATGTGATGGCGGGTCATATAATAATAAAATTAAAAAATCATTTCGGTTGTTTTTGCACGAAATTACAAAGTTCCTCATAATCCGAGATATTCTTTATCTAAAGCAGCAGGCTTAATAAATCTCTCCACGAATGGGTGCGTTGAAACTAACGCATGCGGTCATAAATGCGTTAGATCTACTTCGCATTTGTGAAGGCTATGATTTTAAATTTCAATACACTATACTAACCTCTTATTTGCTGCCCACTACAATTTTTCAAGCTGAGGGTATGACGTGAAATACAACTATAATGATGCTGAGATATTCGCAAAACTCATACTCTGGGCCAGATCGAACTACAGTTACCCTTTCTGGAGGTTCGCGCATTACACACTACACCACGGAGACTCTTGCTTTGGGTTGCTTTGATTGCTGATGGCAGCGTCAGGTAGAAAACTAGTTGAGAGAGACACAAATCAAAAGCCTCAGGGGTGCAGTGTGTAATACGTGAGTCCCTGAAAGGGTATTCGCGGTACGATCTGGCCTAACATCCAAGTTTTGCGAATATCTCTGCACCGTTGCGGTTTTCAATACATTGGTTAACAATGTTCATATGATGTACAATGGTGATTAGGGCGTGTATAGCGCAGTGGTTAGAGGTACTCTGCAATACACATGGGTTCGACTCCTCGCCTGAGGAACACCGAGCGAGACATCCCTCTGAGGTCGGCAAAATGGTGCCAACTAGAAGCCCACAACAGCGACTGCTACTCAATTACCATCTGCTACATCCTCCCGAAATCTCTCTGTGGGCGTATCTGGAAATTGTGGTGTAGGTACAAAGAAGAATAAATTTAAAAGAAAAAAGTAAGCCTTTAATAAGGGAACACACAAACATGTCAAATGATGTGGATCTCTCAAGGTTAAAGTTGACGCCTAGAGAATGCCAAAACTATACGGAATAGTAAAACAAAGAGTTCAAATTCAGTGTAGCAGAATAACGTAAGAAAACCATAATGTAGCATGAGCAGCCCAACTGAAACAATGGCGTTTGCCCTGTGTTTTAAATAATAGCGCAATCACACCACAGTCCGCAAATGGAATGAGGAGAGCTATGAGAAATACACAAATGTAATAGAAAATGAGTCAACGAATTTAGACTGTAAAAATGGTGTCAGTAGTGCTGATCTATTTGATTACAACGGAGATTTTGGCAGCACTTAATTCACGGTGGAAGAGCTATGATAATATATGATAACCAAATATGATAACTATTTAGAACGAGAACAAGAAAATCACATGCTACAGATGCTACAGAACGCGGTCTCGATGGTAGAGATTAATTCTCTTCGCGTTTATGTTTGTAACGCTCATCATCAGAGTTTATTCTAGTACTACTACTTTTTTATGGCAAGCTCAAGCTGGGCACAACGGCACGCTTTACTGCTGACGGCTACTGTGCTGTTTCTCAGTGATGGTGTCAAAGATGACAAGACACCAGTGCACTTCATGCATTAAATTCGCTCATTCCTTTCCTATTATATTGATGTCTTTCTCACAATTTGCCTTAAACCATTTTTGGACTCCAATGTGAAATTTTGCAAATACAGTTAAAACACAGGACTCGTATCACTGCTCCATCTGGGCTAAACATTGGTTTTCTTACTATATTCTCATACGATGGCCTATAGGTTCTTGTTTTGCAATGCTGTATCGACTTGCCGTCTCCGTAAACGTCACCTTTACCTTTCAGGGATCTACGTAGTCTTGCTAATGACATATAATCTTGCTAGAGCAATGGCGATGTGTTAAAAAAGGCAAAGAACGGCCAGCTCCGTGTCTACCATTTTGATTCTGCGATTCTTCTGCCCTTAAAGAACGTTGGAAAGCTGTGCTCTACGAAAGTAGAGCGAAAGGTATCCCAGTTTTATTGAAGTGGCTGTGAGAGCGATGCTAGAGCACCATGTAGATGACAGAGGTATTCCAAATCTCCCACTCACATCGAAAAAATCGAACATTTCAGCAATTGAAAAAAAGGTTAGTGACCAGGTCCTTCAGCATTTTCAGGTACAAAGCGAGAAGACCACCAATCCGATGACCAGCATTCTTCGCATGGATCCTAGAATAACGATGTAATACCTTTCGAGTCACCGTATAGGCAAAACCACTGGGAGACTCCTGCATGTGACAGCGATCTACAAAAGGACAATTGATAGACGTGAGTAAGCGTATAAAGCACAAAGCTTAAAGCTCACATGTTGTCGATCAGTCTCACTGGACTGGAAATTGAAGAGATTTCTACGTCTACAAAAACTAATCGAGAATACGCCCATCTGCAAACGACTAGTGCCACATTGTTGAAATGTCGCCTCGGTATCAATAATCCACCCCTGTTTACCAAGTGTTATTCGCTTCTTTTCTGAAATCTGGCTTCTAGCATCTTCTGTCCAGAGGTTATGGTGAAGTTATATGAGAAAACTGACCCAAAAGTGGTGCTATAGCCAAATTTCCCCATTTGTTTTTTCTCATATCGCCCGTCGGGATCATGGAGTATATGACTGGAGCAAGCTCTTAAAGGATCCAACATTTTCATCGGTCTTAAACAAAAATGCGATGTTTCTCAATAGTCTTTCTTTAGTAACGAAGTAATAAACTCTATTCGTACTGTTGGAAGACATTTCTCTTACTTCAGGTAAATACTGACTATCACTTGAACGGATTTGTCGACTCATTTCGTATTTTCCTCACATCGTTTCTCTTAGAATTTAATCCGTCCTTTCTCTAGTGTTATAAGCTGTTAAGAAAAAAATCCAATGGACAACAAAAAACCAGAAATATTGATTTTATGGCTTTCTGTAGCAAATATTTCCCGAACTAGTTTCTAGTTCGTATATTAACTTAGTATATGACTTAGTAACTATGCTATAATTAACTAAGTTTACTGCTAGCTACAACTATTCCTGCTTTGTAAGCTTTTTCACCGTTTTCATATAAACATTCAGCATAAAGCTTCCATCGCTTTCATATGAACTTCCTATACAAGCCTTTGTGTCGCTTTCAGAAGAACTTTCCGTAAGAGCAGCCGCCCGCTTTCAAATGTACTTTCGCTAAAAGCCATTGTACATTCTTCACGAACTTTCTGTGCAAACAGCTACACGAGATTGCACTAATCGAGGAGCCTTCTAGGACCTTCCTTTGAACATTATCTCTAGTTACTCCTGACAAAACTTCGCACATTAGCGAAGGAAAATAAGGAGAATTATGAGTCATCCCAGTATAGCCTCGCTCAGCTCGTTGACTCAGTTAGAACCCTGAACTACTGCTCATACAAGCTCCATGTTCGTCTTGGACCTTATACACCTTACCCTTCTAGATATTATCACATCGTTAATATTGTATTGCTATTATAGGTATAAACAGCTATATCTGCTGATTGTCACCTAAAATGCTAACGAAAGAAAGTAAGTTTGGATTAGCTGAATCGGAGACTGTATTCAAGCTTATGAGTGTATGTTGGAAAAAAAAAAACGAGAGAACATGATTAATCCAAGGAATGATAGGAGCGAATAGAGTGGAATACATGCTTTGACACCGCAGGAACTTCTCAAATGGAACATGAATTATCAAGTTCGGAACAACATCCATCAGAAGCCACGAGCAGTTAGTCATGGAGTGAAAAAAATAGATTTGAAACTAACGTTCTATACTCACAGATTAAATGGTCAAAGAAGTTTGTTTTTTAATTCGAAGCTACTACAATCGGATGCAACCTCACTAATAGTTCGTACTTCAACCTAACTTCAAAAATCTCATCTTCATGTCGCCAAAGGATCTCGTGCCAAGCAAAAGTAATTTTGAACGTCAAAACTGAATTTTACAACTCTTGTCTCTTTGAAAGCAAATAAGCATTGTAGAGAAAAAAAATCGCAAAAAACATATAATACAAGATGTGTTCTAGACGGCAGAAATACGTATATAAGGAATACTTAATCAACCAGTATCTTCTATTGCGGTACATGAAAAGACTTAGCACCCAAAATGTCAACAGTGCGCATAAATAAAACAAGTTTGAAAGGAAGTTGGATAGCCATCACCTTGCAATCCAGTGAAGATACCTGGAAGTACAGGAATAAAGTTGAATTCGGTTGGTATGTCCAACTTTACAAACAATGAACACTGAGGAATTCAGTGAAGGTTATGAATTCTCGGGCAACTTAATGTTTTACTGTGATGCATGCCGCTGCGTTTTACAAATGTGATTGAAAACTAGAAGCACCTTCTTATGAGGATTTCGTCAGACCATGTCATTGTCCAAAATCAACGCTACATTGAACTCCTGAAATGATGTAGAAACAGTTGTCAAGTCATGATTTATCATTTTATGAGGAAATTCTCATTTTCGCTTTCATAGTAAGCGCTAGCGCAGTTCTTCCAAGAACTGCGAGTAATTTCTTTATGGATACAGCGGTGTATAGGAGCACTCCACTTGAGCGAGAAATACTGCTGTATCGCTACTAAGGCTACATTTGTAATTTTTTCAGAAAAAAGTTCACATGTTTTACTTTTTATTTTCTGCTTACTACAATTTTTACGGCAGGGTATTATACAAAGTACAACCACAACGACGGTGAAATATTTGCAAAACACCGGACAGCAAGTGCCTGCGGTGGGGAACGAACGCGTTGGTCCTTCGTTTCTGTTTTCAAACTTTCCTAAAATTTCAACTTATGACAGTACTATAAGAAAAACCAACATCAGCAATGCATTTTGGGATACGGTCACTCCTCGTGGACATCATGTTCCTCTTGTTCAATAACTTCATTACTCGCATTAATAAAAGAAAAATACTGTAGGATCCAGATCACTACAATTTTATTATAGCAAGACAGGTAAAAATGTGCTATGAAGTCGATGTTATCTTGTAAAATCATTTCGTCTCATTGCCTAACGTTTTCCGCCTACCCCCTTCTATTAATGCAAACTCAACTAATCTCTATGACATATAGTCACAGGCGTCAGATTCGATGTATTGAAGTTAATCTTTTAACGTCATGCACTCATCTTACATTGCTGTGGTCGTTATCTCATCATGGTTGAAGTGCTTATGTAGATACGAAGTGATCTAAATACCCAGGTTTCAGATTCCAACTGTGCAAACACGAGATTCTACGTAGCAACGCGCAAGATGACCAGGTATATTTTAGACTCAACTAGTTGGTAAACATTTTTCAGGCGATAAATTTACTGTGAGTTGACAAATTTCTACTTTAAGCAGAAAAGGCGTATAGTTTTCTGCCACGTACGCACTAAAATCATATGCACTATCAAAGAAAATGCGTCGGTTTATTCGAAGTCTTTCTTTGAAAAAATTTGTACAGGAAAATAACAAAATTCCGTTTGCATAACCCTGAAACGAACCTTTCAACGAATTTCTCTTTTCGTTCCACTCAGGACCTTCACTATCTGGTGAAATATCCTCGCTGCTGTTTGAAAGACCTTTTATTGATGAATCCACAGAATTGTAAGGGCGGAGCTACAAAAAAAGTTGCACTCTAATCTCAGCACCACGAAAACGAGACGTAAAAATAGACCCCTTGGCCTCTACTATAACAGCCGAATAGAAGTTTAGCTTAACACCTAGCCTTCGACTTCTGGTTTAATAAAATGAATAATAGTATAATATAGAAAAGAGTAACAAGTAATATCCTCCCGACGGTTGGCCGCCTCATGGTGGTTGGGGTGTGTGCCTGGGTATCGGACTGCGATGTACAGCAGAGGATTCGTCCCCAGACTGGGTCTCCCGAGCTGAGAAAGAGTCCTACGTTTTCATAAGGAAGCCTAGCTAAGTGTAAACCAATTCCAGGATCCACCACCGCCCTGGTATTAAGCTAGTCTCTTGGAAATCTCCAACAGGCCCAAAAAGGCGGCGAATGCCAGTGGTGGTGAAGATCTGGGGCAGACTTTAACCAAGCTGACCCAAGGTCTCTAGAGAAATACCATTGCTAAACCAGCAAAACACCGAAAAATGGGGACTATGCTGGAGCCCGCACAACCAGTGAGCACAGGTCATCCAAGTCACCAAGTAACTAAGTAATAAGTAATATGGATGGGAATAGTTCCTAAGTGGCAGAATATTTCGAAAAGGTGCGGCAAACGAGAAATGTAACTAACGCTAATTATCACTAACTTCTGTGCATACTAAGAAAAGATTAATATGAAACAGTATAGAATGAGTGAGAGAAGTTCTTGCCCTCTCACAAACCCGACCTAAATTAATCCTGGCCATGGTTTGTGAAATGAAAGCCCCCAGTGTAGTAGAAAGTCGCATCACAGATTTAACAACAAATAAAGAAAAACTTATTGCCATCAATCAAGGAAACACACAGTTTTACCTTCTGATGTGTTGTGTTGATTTCCAAAGGGACGATTGGCGACACCATCTTAATCTTCGACGCGCACTAAAAACCAGATGACACTGAACAACATCGGAAAGAAAAAACAAGATAAAGATGATACCAGAGGAAATAGACCGCGAAAAAAGTTAGTGAGCCGAAAGTCACTAATAATATAACATCTTCAAAGAAAGCCACTGGGATTATCGAGTTTTTCAGGCAAACTATGAAAAGTCCCTCCCAACGGCTTACCGCCTCATCGTGGCTGGGAGGTGTTCCTGGGTGTCATACTGCGATGTACAGCGGAGGGATTCATCACCTGGTAGGGTCTACCAAGCTAAGAAAGAGTCCGGCGTTTCCATTAGGACGCCTAGCTAAGAGTAAACCAGGGTCCACCACCGTCTTGGTATCAAAGTCGTATGGTGGTAAATCTCCCTCTGATTCACAATGGCGGCGACTGCCTGTGGTGATAACGACTTAGGGCAGACTTTGGACTGGTTGGCCTTGGGACTCCAGGAAACCACAATGGCTAAATCAGCAAAACTCCGAGAAAATGGAGTATATGCCGAGGCCCGCACAACCAATGAGGACGGGCCATCCGAAAAAAAAGTTCGATTTCAACACATTACTTTAGGTTAAGAATCGTCCGAAATAAAAGCATCTACGAAAGCCGAAATCGCTGTCATTTAACTTTTTAAACTTTTTTTCTTAGATCAAGAATTATATTCAATTCAGTGGTAAAGGCGGAGAGTTTCAGATCGCCACACGTTGCTGAACATGATTGTTACTTCAAAAAAAGTTTATAGCTTCTATTCAAGCATAGTAGGTTTTACCCTAAACACGCCTCTGCGTATGAATGATACTGTACATGTCATTAATTGTGAGTAACACAAACCGCCTACAGCTGTCTTTTCGACAACTGAAAACTAATTTCTCGATAACGAGGGAATTTGTAGAGATTGGAAATTCATAGGTTTATAGAAGAGACTTAGATTTACCGTCTCAAGCGTGTGAAAAATTCTTATGAACTATTCATACAACTTTAAACACTCCAGAATTAAAAATCTCAGCGACATGGAAGGAAAATTTCAAAATTTCAACGGATGTGAAGTGGTTCCCAACATTTGCCACAGAATAGAGAACACCAACGGTGACCCGTTGGACGAATTGCTCCTTGTTCAAGTGCTTTCGTGATCGGAATGCGGGCCTCGACAAAAACAGCGAAAGTTCTGGTAGATCAAATTTTCACATCGGCAGGATAAGGAGGCTTTTATCTTTTAAGGAAAAATGTGAAGATTCCAATGGCTTTTTTTCTTCAACTACCTTGTGCAGAGCTAAAAGGGACCTATATTTTTATTCTGAGTGCTCATTGCACGTTGGACGGCATGTGTTTATTTAGAATTAAAAGCGTAAAACTTGGTAGTATCTTCTCATTTTCATCTTTTTCAATCATGTGGAATTAGGATGAAAAATTTTCACCTACCTTGAGAAGATAAATGAAATTCTCAGCCAATCGTCCACTATCACGGTCAACGGATTTCACGTAATTGTTCAGCTCAACTTGCGCAACCTCTGCATCCCCTTGTACAGAGAGTTTTTGAACTAAGTCAGCAAAGGCCTTTTGCTAAAATGACGACAAAATCAGATTTTTAATTGCGCAGTAAAGAAGAGGATAAACACAACATTTCGCTCACTTTTATGAGCTTATTTTTAAGTGTTTCGATGATGTCAGTTTGAGTTTTGAATTGGCGCTCCAGATGCTCATTATATTCCTTTAGCTGAAAAAAGTTACGGACTCTAAATCCTTAGTTAATTTTTATTTCCGCTTATTACCTTGCATACTCATCGCTCACACAACTTTGCAAACTGTAGTGCGGTACATCAAAAACTACATTCAGAAGCAAAACACAGCACACGATTTTAAGTCTTTGAAGTGATGTGATGATGAATAAAAATTGCATAACAGCGAAATACTTTTAAATAACCTGAACCAGATCTTGTTGTAGAACCTCACTAAGCGTTGAGTCTTCTGCTTTCTTAGCCGATTGAATCACAATCTGCAATGGCAATGGCTGAATCGATATATATATATATATATATCCGATTCGGTTTTCTATGTTTTATATTGGGTTTTCAGTCATGCATGTTGCGAGCCCGAAATACTATAAGCGCTCGGCTCGCTTATGATTCACGAAGAGCATTCCACATTTGGTATGCAACCCATTACCTCTGCTAGCTTTTGTGAGAAGCTGCATCTAGGTCGTTGGGAGATGAAGGCGTTGCTTATCTTCGGTATATCACCAGTAAACACCATGGAGAGAGCTATTTATTCCGAAGATAAGGAAAGCTATTAGGAGATCTACCATAGAATTTATGTGGGTGTTCACCAAGCAATTATTCTCAAGGTGATGATGCGCACCCTCACAAGTGGCAGTTAGTTGTTAGTGAGCACTGAACGACTATCCTAAGAGGCAGGTGGATTCAAACGATGGTCCCCTTATACATTTGGCAGCTCTGCCCTTTGACCTGAACGAATGAAAGACAGTTGGTGCTTGTTAGCGTCACTTGTAGATTAACGGGCTGAAAGTTGATAGAGAAATAAACCTAAATAAACCGCTGACCTCATATTGATGAATCTTTTCAAGCGCAGTGTTAAGTCTGTATCGAATTTCTTCATATCGACGCTCTAGCTCTGTTCTAAAGCATAATGTCACAATTATCAATGCTTCCTCTTCAGTAATTTTACTTCGTAATGCCACCTTGTTCCAACAGCTTGCACAACTGACCAAAAGATTACATCTTTAGATTAAACGACAGAACTTATCAACGATATTATTGTAACAAAGCAACATAATATGTTGTTCGGGCTTGAAAATTCCCTAGATTTTTTCATCTTCACCTTTAGATCTGCTCATTTTAGAACGAACAACAACGCTGCATTCATTTGGGATTGAACTTTAGATTAGATCGCACTATTCTTTACCGCAACATCCATAAGAAATGTAGACAGAATTTCACGTTCCTGTGCAGAAGAGGCTAAGACAACTGACCATGAAAAGTATCGCGATTTTAGACTCATCAGAACTTTTGATAGACTAATTTAAGAATATATTGAGGAATATGAATTGATAACCTTTTGTTAATGCAGAACAGTTACAGCATAGGTTACGATTTTTAATCAACAGAGATCACAAAAATGCTATTTAGTGATGATATTCTTTTGTGATTAAGAAAGTAAATCCGTTTGACCTGATCGAAGGTCGTTGATCCTCTTTTAGTTTTTCGTACTCCGAGAACAGCTGTTCGAATTTCTTACTGAGCTGAAAGAGTTATGACGCTTTAAGGAACCAACATGGAACGTAGAAATAATGCTGTGGGAATGTGGCAGGGGAGTTCAGTACACTACACATTACCTTTTACATTCACCCATGGAGAAAAAACACGCAGCGAGCTTATTCCTGCAGATTTCATAAAGATCTATACCATATTTGGCTAGTTTTGAGTCCATCTTAGAATAGCATTTTCATCCGCACTAACGACCACTTTGAAATCCACTTTTTTGGACTTGGGCCCAGAGAATAAGGGTTATAATAATTTGTTTT
This sequence comes from Angiostrongylus costaricensis, assembly GCA_900624975.1. Lineage (NCBI taxonomy): Eukaryota > Metazoa > Nematoda > Chromadorea > Rhabditida > Metastrongylidae > Angiostrongylus > Angiostrongylus costaricensis. The sequence continues at coordinate 23,180 of UYYA01000452.1, forward strand.
CTTATATTTTTAGTGTGATAATATAGTTCACCTCATTTCTTTCTTTTCCCAATTGTTCAACTGCCGTTTTGCTATTCGTATACAACTCCTTCGTTTTATTTAGTTCTTCTTCGACTCGAATGAACGAATTCTTGTCCAGATGGTGCGATTCCACCAAACTTTGTAGTTGCCTCAACCAATTGCGAATTCATGGGACAGAACTTATAAAAAGGTAAGACGAATGGAAATGACTCACTTGCTGAGGCTTTCTGCTAGCTTTTTCTCCCGTTCAAGCTCCGCATCCTTTGATTGCAGTTGACACTTCAATTTCGTGAGGTCTTTCGATGTTAAGCGTAACTCTTCAGTTAACTAAATCATGAACTTGCAGAATATTGATTGTCTAAATACAACGACTACATTGTTCTCTGCCCTAAATATTTTTTTGTTGTATGTCATTGTGAAAGGACCTCCTAGTTCATCGACATTCATGTTCTTTTGCCACATATTTTAACGCATATATATCTATATCTGCCAAGTCTTCTCTACACTTGATAACAAAAACAAATAACAAACAATTCCCTAGAACGACTTTTGGACAGCAGGACCCTAACGATGGAGTTGACATAAAATTCGGCGTTTTCGGGCGGCATTCTCAAGAACCTTAATCACTACCGCGATAGAAAGTTTACCCCTAACCTTACAACCGCACAAAAATGTGGCATGCGAGAAATTAGAAAATTAATAAACTCGAAAACTTTAAGATTGGCTGTTAGCGATAAGGGAGAGAGTTCGTAGTTATTCCTCGCCAGCTGTGTGTTAAGATAACAGAGGAACATCTTAGTGATGCTACCCTCTATTGCCCATCCACTGAAAAGGAATATAAAAGTCAATACCGAGAGCTAAACAATCAATGGATCAGCGTGGCAAAGGCTGCGGGTTTAAAATCATCGGTTATTTCGCACTTTAAAATCGATAGACCAACATGACCCGTCCTATACCTACTTATTAAAACACATAAGTTGGTATCACCTGATGATCATGCGTCAACCAATCCGTCATCATTTAAGGTTAGAGCGATCATCAGCTGTGCAGGCGGGCCAACGGATAGAATAACCTCGTTATTAAGCCTGATACTTACCCAGTTGCTAAACCACATTCCAGTTCACCTCACAAGCACCCAAATGTTCCTAGAACGTCTACGTAACGCATCTCCTAATAACGCGTACGTGATGGAGTCTTTCGACGTTACCGCACTGTACATCAACGTGTCGAATGACTCCGCAATGCAAGCCATCTTCGAACTTCTTGTTGAACACGAAGGAAGAATAAATATGCATGGCTTGTCCATCCAGCAGCTAATGGCTCTCTTAAAGGAGTGCCTAAACTGCTCGATCTTCAGATGGTCTGGGAAATATTTCGCGCAAATAAGGGGGTTGGCAATGGGACAGCGATTGGCACCAAGCCTGGCCATTGTGTTTATGTCTAAGATAGAAGCCCCTGTTCTCGAACTCCGGCCACTACTCTACTGCAGATATGTAGATGATTGTTTTGTCGTCTTCTCTACGCAGGAGGAGATGGACAAATGCTTTGAATTATTGAGCGAGCAGTCTGAGTACTTAAAGTTCACCCAGGAGTAACCAAGAAAAAACTGGCTTCCGTTTTTGAACGTTCAAATAAACCTATCAAGCAGCGGTTACTTGACAATGTGGTACCGAAAGCTAAGTAGCAAGAACATCCTCGTTCATTTTCTTTCTTCCCACCCTTCACACACACAAAGTGGGCACTTGTGAGAAACATGTTTCGAACAGCCACCTCGGTGCACAGCCAGGAACTAAAGGAAGAATCGCGCGACTTGGCTCGGCAAATAGCCATCTCCAATGGCTACGAAATAGTAACCCCACGAGATGAAGGAGAGCGACGCGCCCTAGTGAAACACTTGGCCAAAAGAAAGCCCCATTTATGTTGCCTTTTATTAGCGATGAAGTAAGCGAAGCTATTAAACGATGTTTAAGAAGGGCAGGTCTAGAGGGATCGGTAGCGATAATTGAAATACCACCGAATACTCTTCGTCGTCAGTTAGTTCGTAACCGCCTATATGACAGTCTATGTGAGACACAAAATTGCGTAATCAGCCCTTATGGCAGAGACGGTGATTGCATGAGTTCAGGTACGATATACCTGATCTCATGTATTAATTGTGGAGATGAATATATTGGTGAAACGAACATACCTTTGTGTATCCGTATAAAAAAACACCTAAATGGCAAACGAAAACTAAGACAAAGTACCCCACTAGGCACGCATAGGATACAAAAGCACAGCGGAGACGATTTTGAAGTAAAAGTCAATATCCCTGCACAGGAGGCCAAAACACCAGCGCGAAAACTTCAGCGTGGGTCACATTCTGGCCCTAAAAGAACCCACCGGTCAACTAAATGACCCGAAAATCCGCGCTCACCTTCTCGATCCAACAGTTCTCCAATCGCTGTTATACAACTCGGCTGACACTTTAATTGCGTCAAGAATACTGCGCACTACTTACAGAGCGCTTGAGCGATGTCTTCTGAAATATAACCGGCACATACAACATCTAGCCAGTATGAGAAGCTTTAATGTTCGAAATCCATCTCATGTTCGCAGCCCAGGAAAACGCACATCGATAGCGAAACAGACCTGAGCATATAATGAGAGGGACACATCACAAATGGACGAAAAGAAGTGTAGAATGGACTCTACGAGTACGCAGACGTTCCCTAGGATGACCATCTACACGTTGTGTGTTCGTAGCGAAAAACAATCGGCCGTACTCACAGCTACCGATGTTTTATAAACGATGGTATGAGACCCGCACCAGCCACCATACTCGAAGCAAATCCCCACAATATACGACTATTGCGAAGCAAAGAATAAAGTGAAAATTGTACTGAGCTCCGCACAACTCGCGAAGGCGGGCCATCCAAATATCCAGTTACGTAAGTATATGTCTGGTTTAATTTACAATCAATAATAAAGATGAATCAAAAAACTAATGGGAGGGTAGAAAATGGAGGTGTGTTTTTCTTTGCTTGAGGATGAAATAACCGTCCGAAAAGACCAAAATCTCGGAATCAAAGACATGTGGGTTGAAGCATGATGAACAACTGAGACAGACTACGGTTTCAGATAACAAGTTCGCGAAATGTTTAGCACGCAAGAAACAAATACTCTGAAACATAATATCTGCCGTTTTCTTGTTCAGCAATCGCGAGGTTTTTAAACATCATACATTTGCTTCCATAAAAAACACAATACAATACAACGCTAGTTGACGTTTCGGCAGTATCGCCTTCTTCAGAGCCTCCTGGGAACTATAATCATCTGCATAAATCCATTTCAGAAACTCACATTATTCTTTGCCGTGTCAATCTCAACCAACTTCTTCCTCAACTCCTCAACCTCAACTTGCAACTCTTTCTTCCGTCTCTGTTTCGAGTACGACTCCTCGATCAGATTCTGAATAAAAAGTGATTTGAATTTATTTCGCACCGGTAATAGATTAGTATGACATTGCTGTGGGAGGTTACCCAAAATCTACTCTAGTCATATTCGTAATAATAACAATTATTATTGTTATAAATCCTTGGACTCGATATAAAAGCAACAGCAATAGAAAAAGAAAGCAAAACTTTACGACTCAGCCTGAATTTCAAACTAATCTTAGCATAACAAAAGTTATTCCAAATCTACTTAATGAGCAAACACCAAGACTGTTGTTAAACACAATAAACTACTCTATAATAATCGGGAATCCCTAGTTATTCTCCTCTATTTGATCATCTTCGCCAGGGAATTGATCACCAGGGAATACTTCAGACAGAACCACGATTCTCACTTTAAGCAGTTGCATATTAGTGCATTCCTTCCATGAAGAATGCTGATCAATCAACCACTCCGAACAAGCAAAATTACTGCAGAGCGCCAGTTGTGTCTATTAGGAAGTCCACCCAAAAGTTTTGATTTCACGCAATAACGTGAAATTTCGTTACCCACAGCAAAACCTATAAAAGTAACCACTTAGAGATTCTCTGATCAAGAATTTTAAACAGAGTTTCATGAATAACTGCATGTTTGAGTTTCAACCCCTACGCGAAGACGCCCACTAATTTTCCTCGATAGCCGCAATGAATGACGTTTATATTAGTTCATAACATTTCGGCAGCCAAAAGATCTGACAGGTTGAGAACACTATAAAATTATTAAAAAAAAGCGCTATCACTCTATAGGCATAAATACTACTATGTACTCTATGTTAGCATGGCCCGTCATATAAGCACATTGCTGTCAAGATTTGGAAGTGTTTTGAAACTTATACTCTAACTACTTCGGTATTTTTTGTATCCGCCCATTCCACACGATAAATACGACTTATGACAGCAGTTAGAGAAACAGAAACGATGATCAGAAAAGAGAGAGGAAAGGCTGAAGCAATGCAATGCATACGCCTTGGTGGTGCAGTAGGTAACACGTGAGCCCTGGAGAAAGGTAGTCGCGAGTTCGCATTTGTACTAGGGCGACCATAATTTCGCAAATATCTCGGGATCCGGCCCACTTTATCCTTAGATACCTTAGATAATGTGGTTCGGACACGTAATGCGTATGAAGGACAACCGATGGACAAGAGCCATTCGTGGCTGGATTCGGGATGCTAAACGCACTGCAGGAAGACCACCGAGTCGATGGTCACAGTTCTTCATGAAGAGCCGAGAAGAAAGATACGATGGTCGATGAGTCTCTAGAACAAGCAGAACCCACCGGACTACTCTTGCACGCGACAGGGAAAAATAGAAGATTTATTGGCGCCCGCACGAGTCACTCGACGATCACTAGGACTATAGGTGATACAGGTGATCACAGGATCATTGTGGTTGTATTTCACATAACAATCTGACATAAAATGAGTAATAGGCAGTAAACAAAAACTTAAATAACGATTAGATTTGAAATAACAGCCAATTGCCATTACACTACAGGTCAGTGAACAAGCTTTAGAAAAGGTTTTTTTGTATATTTCCAAGTGCAGAATAGAACTTTCTCTGGCCGACGCACGCCACAAGATCCATGTAAAATATGCTATCATTGGTTACAAGATGTACAGAAAAACAATTCTGCGTCAAAATAAAACACCTAAAACAAAATGGCCTCTACAAAGGGCATACCGACCATTGTGTTCCCCAAAAAATGATCCCATAAAGGTCACGTCACCAAGTAAGTGTTAAACATCCTGAAACTGTCATGTAGTGTTACTTACACAGTATCTGTTCATGTTATAGAAAGATATTATGTGGAGAAACAAATAGAAATAGGAGACAGGAGACATTAAAAAGGAAACATAAGAACTGTGGAAGGCACCTTAATTAGTCAACTAGGCAATAGGTTTGCTAACTTTTACATAACTCAGTTGGTTACCCACAAGCGTGGATAGCGCAACATTTGCCTATTTTGGAATAGTTTATAGGCCAGCACATTTTTCCAGTTTACTATAGCTTGTGTAGTTTCATGTGATAATTGTAATTTACTTTTATTCATTCAGCCTCTATTGCATATAATAACGCAGTGGTAACTTGGTAACTTGATACTTGAGCTTGAATGGCCCGTTCTCACCGGTTGTGCGAGCCCTAGCATAATACCCATTTTTCGGAGATTTGCTGGCTAAGAAATTATGGTTCCCTGGAGTTTCGAGGTCAGCCTGGCCAAAGTCTGCCCCAGGTCATCACCACAACGGGCAGTTGCAGCCCTTGTGGATTAGGAGATTTACCGCTTTGCGACTTTGATACCAGGACGGTGGTGGATCCTGGTATTGGTTTACTCTTAGCTATGTTTCCTATTGGAAACGCCGGACTCCTTCTCAGCTTGGGAGACTCTGCCAATTGATGAATCTCCCACTGTACATCGCAGTCCGGCATCCAGGAACACCTCTCTGCCACGATGAGGCGATAAATCGTTGGGAGGGAAACGTGAGTGAACGATGTGGAAAGAGCGGCTTTATTTAAAACAAAAAATTAAAATACCTGAAGCTCCTTTACTCTTCCCTCTAACTGCTGCGTTTCTTCCACATGTGACAGATTCGATGTGGAGAGTTGCTGTAATGAAGAATAAAGAGTACAGTGTAACGCGTTCGGTGTAGACGTACTTGCTAATAATGCCTATTACTTTCCACTTCATTAAGCATCATACAGGTGACTGAATATATGTTTGCGTCACTGTACTGCTGCAAGAAGCCATAGCATTTCCTTTGCAGGATAAGTTTGTTGCCAATTTGCCAACCCGAAGGGGTGGACGGTTTGATTAGTCGGGGAGCAGAATCGAACCAAAACCCATCTGCACACCAGAACATCTCTAACCGTTGCGTTATACAGTCCTCTTATGTGCTAAAACGCAGTATCTATTTAAAGAAAACTGGGAATTTGCTGTCTTACCGGTGTCCTGATATTAAACAATATGATAAATAAAATAAGAAAAGTACTGAATCATTAATAAACAATAAGCAGATTATTGTCTAAAGTGTGTGAAGTCGATATCGACACGTCAAGACATATTCGACTATTCAAAGAAAGCAATATAATTGATATGATAAACAGTTATTTTTTAATATTCTTGTTTGGAAAACACGAGGAGTTATATTATTTCGTTATTTACGCGCAAGCTGACATTTCGGCGGACTTCGCCTTCCTCAGAGGAAGGAAAGTGTTTGTTAAACAAGAATATAAAGAATTGTTCGATCACTGCCGAGGTTAATAGAAAGTCGGTCGTGGGAGCTATTCATAATTTCAAAATACTAGTGAATCGATGCGCATGAGGCGCATAGTTAGGGGTGTCCTGCAATACATCAGTTGTCGCTGGTTCGATAGCGGACTTTTATCCCTTCGCTGTGGGGAAGTCGGTAGCTGAGCTACCAGGCAGGGTGAAGGCACTGATTTAATACAAAGGTAACCCTGCGCACTCTGGCAAATTGATCAAATATACGTTCAATCACCTCACCAAAAAACTGAAAACGACTGCAAGGCACATCTTTGAATGATTGATGAACGCCGAACCATTTATCACTTATCATTTCATTTACTCCACCAACTTCCACTAGTTTATTCAAACAAAATGTGTTATATCTGGAAGAAACTCACATTTTCCAAATCGTCAATGTAACCTTCAGCTTGATCGATGATATAACGCTGTGCCAACCTCAAGTTAATGGCATTTCGTAATTCACCCATGCTTTTCTTCAAGGATATCACGTCGGTTGGCGACTGAAGCAAATGCAATATGAGCATTTATTCATTTGTTTAGATGTAACATCGTACCTAATAAACACAAATGATTTTTACTAGGTTACTAGAAATTAGTGACTAATACGTAATTCCACTTTTCTTACAAATGTTTTAGCAAGTTTCTTAGAATGTTGGATTATCACATTTCACTACAAAGCCCAGTTTTCGTACTTTTGCTCGTCGTATAATTAAATCACAATATGAATTGTGTTCTTCACAAATTTCAAAGACTAGAATCTCAATAGCCAAGACAACAATTTTAACAAATCTATTTATACGAATTCGAAATCTGAAGTAGTAGAGCCTAACGGCCCGAAACATTTGTCAGATATGGGGCCAAAGAGATGTTAACGAAAGCAGAGTGCAACGTTGATTTGGAAGGTGAAAAATTCAACCCTGAAGATGAGGAAAATCAGCGCCGTCCTGCTAGTGACGACAATAAATTGAAGGTTTCAGTGAATGCAAGTACACGCACAACTCCTCGAAAACTCCCAAAAAACTCGTTAAAAGCATATAAACTGTTTCGGAACATTTAAGGAACATTAGAAGGCCAAAAAAGCTCCACAAATGGCTGTCGCAAGAACTGAACGACGACTTAAGAAGTCGCTGTTTTGAGGTGTCGTCGGCGCCTCAACCGCGAAGCAAGAACGATCGTTACTCGACCATATTGTGATGTGCAAAAAGGAATCAATCCTCTAGACAACCGACAACCGGTTGGCTCAGCAATTGGAAGGCCGTGAATTGCAGTATCATTTCGAAAAGCCAAAACTGTGTCGAAAAAAATATTTGTATATATGTTCTTACGAAGTGCTTTATTTTTAGCCAACGCCGGGTCGGTATAAATGTTGTTATTATTGTTGCCGTCTTTGTTCAACAATGGCTGACGTTTCGACGATTTCGCATTCCTCAGAGCCTTGCCGTTGGACCATTCGTGTGTTGCTCATGAGAGATGAATGGATTCATTCATTCATCGATTCATCCCTCGTGAACAACATATGGATCCAACGGCAAAACTCTGAAGAATGCGAAGTCGCCGAAACGTCAGCCATTGTTGAACAAAGACAGCAGCAACAATAAGAACATCTATAACGACATCGCGTCGGCTAAAAAAGGGCAGCTCGTAAGAACATAAATACGATATATTGATTACTATGCCGAGGTTTATAGGATAGAAAGTCGATCATCTTTTGTGTCAAAAGAAGTTCGTTTGTTAGCTCACAGCCGATTTAATGCATTACACCTTCTTGAATCCTGGTAGTACATCACGGCAGAAAAATACGTTCGGCAAACAGATTAAATACTCTTAAAATTTAAACGACGTCTTCAGGACTGGTCAATACAAAAAAACCAATTCTTCTTCATGACGACGCGCCGCTAGAAGTAGTACTACCCACACTTCAGAAGTTGAACGAGCTGGGTTACGAAGTTCAACAACATCTACCATACTTGCAAGACCTCTCGCCATGACAACAACCACTTTTTAAGCATTTCGGCAAGTTCCAACGTGAGAACTACTTCACAAACCAAGCCAAAGCCCAAATTGCTGTCAAAGACTTGGTAACCTCTAGAACTTTGGAGTTTTGTGCAACTGGCAAAAGTGTGCTTGTTCCCCTTGGCAAAATTGTGTTGATCCTAACGGTTTCTATTTTAATCAACGAAGTTGATGATTATGAACAGAGATGTGTTACTTTAAGAATACACATTCATATCGCGCATGAACGTTCGTGCGTTTGTACGTGTTTAGCTGTGTGTGTGTGTGTCTATGTCCGTGTATATGCACGTTTGTATGTACGCGTGCATGTGCGTGTGTATGTACGCGTTTAGTTAAAAATGTCAAGGCAAGGTTTTGGTCACGCTAATTGTTCTGTGGTTTTTTTGAGAGGCTCGAATGCGGCCGAAGCTTCCGCCTTCGCACCACGGGTTTTTATGAAATGGGTCTTGTTTCGAATTATGGGTGGTCCGATTTTTTTTTGCCGCTTCGTTGAGCTTGATCATCATCATCGGACAGATATTTTTATCTATTTTAGTCGGGCTAGAACGTTCCCAATTGGATTGCAGGGAGTGATTTTTTTCCTAGACAAGTCCGGTACCAATTTCTCGACCCCGGAAGGATGAGAGGTTACGTTGGCTCATAGAGGAATCGAACTAGCACCATGTTCGTGAAGACGAGCATCACTACCACTGTGCTACCCACCTCCATACATATATGTATGAAAATTCACGTAAACATCCTCTAGCTTGGATACACAATAGGCGATGAGAAGGCATCGCTTCAGCCAATCACCTCATCTCTCTATCTTCCGAAAACGATAGCAGTTCTATTTGGAAATGTTCCATCGAGTTGAGAAAAGTCAGCAAGTTTCTGTGTCGAAGACCTACGCACGCACTAACACGATTATTTAGTGATTTCAGGAAGCATTACTTCGATCACTATTCTACGACATTCATGGAGAGGACAAAATCACCAAGTTGTAGGCGGACCAACATGAAGATTCGAATATACTCGTGGATGGCGGATTCAATATAACGAAGCGAATGGGAGAACTGAAGGAATCCGCACAATATATTGATGATGGGTTATATAAATACTTAACTACTAATACAATATGTATATATATACATATATATATGTATGTATGTATATAAAGGATAATACAGCTGGACAATTCACTCTATAACAAGTAGAGAAACAAATTAAGAATAGGAGAAAAATTGTTTAGCGTGAACTACCAGTGCTCTTTTTTCGTATGGAAGCGGTGAGCTGCTCTCGGCGAGATCATCAGTCTCGCAAGTTTTATCATGTCGCTCTATTGTGAATTCCTCTGTCCCAAAGCATTTGTGATTTTGTTCTGGCGGCGCCTGTAAATAGCTCAAATGTTAACTTGTAATCGTTTGAATGGTTAATACGGAGTTTTTGGACAAACACGTAGAAGAGAATGAAAATCAAGAATTGAATTTTAAATTCGTCGTGTGGAATATAGCCACACTTCATCAACGCAGTAAATGCTAAACGACATTGGAAGATTTTACTACAATCCGATGCTATCGCTGAGTATTTCGAATTCTTACTAAAAGCGCATCAAGTGTTCCGGGTGCTTAGGAGCGAAAAGGATACAGTAGCACGATTCACGATTGTCTTTCACCTGATCCCTAGTACTGCAACCTTACTCAACCGAGAATTTAGCTACACTGAAATGGGTGAAAAAGTAGGAACAATTGAAAAAAGTCGCCCAAATGCTTCTGTTTTATCTAAACACAGTTAACTAAAAAAAATTTCCCAAGATCGAGTTCCTCGACTCCTATTAACCTCGACTCTGACCATGTTTTTCTTGATGAGCAAACGCTAGGTTGGTATTACACTATTTATTAGTACACAATAGCCGAGTTTCGGTGGTTTCGCCTTCTTCAGAAACTGGAAAAATCAAGCTGATGTGAAATCTACTTTGCCAAACACTTTCGTAACCTCAGCATGCAAGACTTAACACATATATTTACGTATATGCATAAAAATTTATCTATTGAGTTTTGTCCTCTGAAGTCATGAAACTGTTTGGTTGACTAGACTGCAGGCTCTGAAGAAAGCGAAACCGCCGAAACGCCAGCTATTGTGTACTAACAAATACTATAACACCAACCTCAGCTTGCTCATGGATAAAAAAAAGTGAAAAGAACATTTCGTTCAAAAAATCCGCAAAAGTTCAGCATCTTAAATGTAACTCTCAGAAAAACTGCAGCCAAAATTTTGTCCATGTTCAACGCCCACCGTATCGACCATGCTTTCATTTAATAAAAGAGGATTATTAGAGAGAATACGTATGTGATTTAAATTACGCTGCCTTGACAGATTGTGGAAATTGGAAGTTTATAAATAAAGAAAAGGGGAATAATTGGTCGCATTGATTCTTCTGACACGTCAAGGCAACTACTTCAACTGTGGCAGACCAGACTTCCTTGCTAAAGCATTTTCAAACTTCCATTTTGCGTTTCCGAACTCGAATATGGTTATATCTATAAATAGACTGAAAATTTATGACGATAGAAATGCTTCGCTGCAAGTTTTACCGATTAAGTTTACACCTCATGTAGTTACAGTTGGAAAATTACATGTTCTCCAGAGTGGCTCATGTCAACATATCAGAGAGAATGAAAAAATAAGACTTTTCAGAACAAGTGTATCACTAATGAGATAATTAATGGGGTAATTAACCAATTATTAGTATCAAAATTGACGAACTACAGAAGTTCAGTTTTTGCGTCTCCATGCAATTTCGTGACCGTCTTATTACTTAGAAAAAGAGGGATTGTAAATGATGGAGCTGTTACGAACATTACAAAAATGTAACCGGTTTCGCTAGAATGAGCCACAATTCTTGTGCTCCGTTACGAAATCGCCGATGCCGTGAATAAAGATTAGGTGGTGAAATAAATTGATGGAGGACAAAACAACATTTACACTTATCAGACGACATCTTAGATGTGTTCAGTACCCGTGTGAGTGTCTGAAGAGGCTGTCTCCACTGAAACTGATATTTAAGTTTTGGGTGTTTTCTGTTGGGCTTATGAAGGTATTTGGCCGACTAGATTATGCACTAACTTGACGCTTCCAGGCTCTGAATTAAGAGAAATTCGCTGAAACGTTGGCTAACGTGAAATAAACAGTGGAATAAGAATCGCGTGTCTACTCATCAAAAAGACGTTGAATTACTGATAATTGCCGAGATTAAGAGGAAGTGAATTGACTATAGAATGAAGGAGATTTGACTCGATATCACGATGAAGACACCACATGCAGAAGGTGAACAACTATGGATCGCCGGATTTGAGCTAGACGAAGACTTCGAAATGCTCAACGAATAAACCTGTTTATCAACCTCACGTTAGCTTAGTAGTCCGGGAAGGTGTAGAACAATTGTTGGTGAACAAAACAGCGTCCACCGCTCACAAATGACTCAACCATCCTCTTCTATCCAGCTGAGAACTTAAGTGCTCCACTGAGGAGCACCGAGCTACGATCGTATTTAAGTCAGCAATGCCATCGTCATACCACAATAAATGTCGATTTTGGTCCAGCAATAACGGACGTTACTCGGCATGTCAAGTGTTGAGAAACGTTATAAGCTTACATACACTCTATGCAACGTCCCAGATTAGCTGTTGAGAAAAAAACGAAAAAGATTTGCAGTATTAGCACGACGAATTCAGACCTTTACACCTTCATTTGCGAAAATACTGATGAAAATGCAAAACGTTTTAAAAAGTGCTGAGAGTTAAATCGTGTTCTCCTGAGCTAATACGACAAGAGTACCAACAAAAAGAAGTTACATGCTCACCAGAAATTTGCTATTCTCTTCTTTTTCTAGTACTTGGAATTCAAGCAGCTCGTGGGCTTCACGAGAAGCGCATAGTTCTCTGTCCATGTCCTCAATTTGCTGCTCAAGTTGACGAATACGGTCAGCTTGTGACGCAGCCACATTCTTTAGGTGTCCGAGATGTGAAATCTAAAAGTAGCAGACGGTTATATCCCATTAGGAAAACAACTTACTATTATAAAGGACGTAGAATACAAGGTCGAATACTTAGTGTCATAAGACGAACAAAAAGTATTATTGTTGCTGCAAGTTATGAACACGAAAAAACAAGCGTAAGAACAATTTCGAGATCTGGAATTTCTTTTGAAGTCTCCCCAATTTTTTTAATATCTGCACTTTTGTCCACCTTGCCTATTTGCTGCTGTTTGAAACAAACTAGTAAATAACTGCACAAGTTAGAAAAGCGACTAGAAGAAATCTGGCAATGATCGCTGAGGATATGGCCAAGCCCCTACCAATAAAGCAAAGAGGGCTAATCGCGCATAAAGCACAGAATTATTTTCAAGTATTTCCAATATAAAAACTCATCATTTCGTCGTTTTTGTTCAAGAGAATTTGTTGTTGAGCAATGGTTGTATGGGCACAGGTGAGTTGATCTCGTAGTAAGCTGTCTTCTAGGGCAGCTGGATTCAGTTTCACGGCCTGAACAGATGATTACCATCTTAGTCACCAAGTTTACGTCGTAGCTACTTTTTACCTATACTAACAACAACAGTCACACATACAAATACACAAACACATAATACACATACACCACTCAGATATACACACATATATCCACACATACAAACAAATAAATACTCGGACAAACATAGATACATGTACATATACACATAAAGACACAAACACCTACATTGATAAACACATACATACGTGGATATATACATACATGGATACATAAATACATAAATACATACACGCAAACACACACACACACCCCACAAACCTGAAGTGCTTTTTGCAGCTCCGAATTCTCACGATAAAGAGTTTGGTAGTTAATATCAATGTCCGTGTTGAATGACTATAATATTACAATTCAAAAAATAATAAAACCATATTCCAGCAAAATGAAGAGCAGTGACTAGAAAACAACACAGAGATTTCCTTCCGATGCTTGCCGAGTTTAACAGATTAAGCCCATTTGAAGAAATCTTGACTAAAAGTTTAACCATACTAAAAAAGAAAATACGAAAATCTTCTGGTATAAATCGAAGTAAAAGTTGAATAGTAATAGTAGGAAGCTTGCTACGAGACATTTCTCAGGGACGGAGAGAGGACGAGAGGGAGAGAGAGAAAACACAGAATTGTTTGCCAGACGTTAACGGACCTCTGATTAGTCGCCAAATTGTTCGACCTATTTAGGACAAGACGATTATCTGTACACATGGAAATGGTGTGCACGTTCTCGAAACACGAGTAATCCAGCGAACGGATTCAAGTCGTAAAAAGTCCCATATTGGTACGAAAAGTTAATCAAATAAGTCGACTCTGACGGTATTAACACTTTACAAGGTCACTGTCGGGAAAAGACGATCAATCTATCAGAAAGAGAGAAGCGCCGCCTTATATCGGCCATCCATGCTGCGAATCTATCAAACACTAGTGATGCACTAACCTCGAAATCCTCAGCGATTGCGTCCAAGCTTATGTAACTCTCTGTAGAGCAGTCGCTGCCTACGATGCTTAAATGACAAGAGCTATTCACTTGTTTCACGGTTTGTTCACTTTTGTTGAATAATTTAGTAAATAAAGTATGATGTACAAACGCATAGGTACTTGCTTGAACTTACTTGAACGGCCTGTCATCACTAGTTGCGCTGGCCCCAGCATAATCACCATTTTTCGGAGATTTGCTGGTTAAGCCATTATGGTTCCCTGGAATCCCGATGACAGCCTGGCCAAAGTCTGCCTAAGACCTTCACCACCACAGGCGGTCGCAGCCCTTGTGGATCAGAGGGTGATTTACCATCATACGACTTTGATACCAGGACGGTGGTGGATCCCGGTATTGTTTTACTCTTAGCTAGGCTTCCTGAAGAAAACACCGGGATCCTTCTCAGTTTGGGAAACCGTGCCAGGGGACGAATCCTTCGCTGTACATCGCAGCCCGACACCCAGGAACACCTCCCTGCCACGATGAGGCGGTACACCGTTGGGAGTTATAGACAAACGCATAGAATCCAGTTAAAAGTGCGAAAAGCTATACGCTGAACGTAATAAAACACAAAAACACTAGAAAGGGAATTCTTTATATTTCAAAAGAACGTGTACCTTTCCCAGAGAAACATAAAAGCTGCTACGAATTCTAGCAATTAATATAAAACGGGTAGAAGATTACGTCATATTTCTGAGTTTACAATATAAGTCTGGCCTTTTTCCTTAAATTAGAACTTTCACTAAATCGTTCTTTCATTCTTTCAGATGCACTCACAATTCCAATTCTGGAAAACAAAAGACTGTAAATAAACGGTATGGAAAAATAAACAACCACGATTCGTTGAACAAGCAAAAAAGGAAGAAGACGGGTTTACAGCTAGTAGGTGTAACCATCAACTAAGAAGGTTCAAATTGACACTTTCAAATCCACATAAACTGCTGTTATTCGCGCCTAAGCTAACAAAGAACTTACTAACACCTTTTCACCTAATCGGATACAATAATTTACTCCTTAATTACCAGTCATCTCCAAATTTTTATCTAAATTAATGTTTCGGCATACCTTTGGCGATCATCATCCGGTTCTCCTTTTTTCAAACATTTCCGTAACCGCTTGAGTTTCTGCACGAGCAATTCATAGCGCCGATCCTTTTCCTTTAAAAAAAAATCAGACATTTAGAAAACAATGGGAGTGGAAAGATATTTCAAAAAAGACTGGCAAAGAATAATCCGTTCAACACGTGGAATATATATATATATATATTCCACAATGTAGTCACTTTTTATTTAGTGCTTATTCTTTTTTTAAATGGCAGGGTATTATGTGAAATACAACTACAATGATGCTGAGACATTTCCAAAATTCCGGACCATTTGTGTCTGCGGTGGGGATCGAACACGCTATTACCCTTTACGGGTGCTGACGTGTTCACCACCACACCATACGAGTCCTTAGTTTCGTTCTTCTCTTAGCCGTGTTATTTACTATAGGTGCTACCAGCAATCACCCGTCAACGAGATTGATGTAGGGAGCAAAAATCGGCATTGAACACACTTAAGCTGAAGCTGTGGTATAAAAATTACCGAATGCTCGATTGCTGATAGCACCTACAAGTCAGTAACACGGCTGAGAGAAAGGCGAAACGAAGGACTTATATAGTATGGTTGTGAACACGTTAGCCCCCGAAAGAGTGATAGCGTATTCGATCCACACCGCAGACACTACCGGTCCAGAGTTTCGCAAACATCTCAGTATCATTATAGTTATATATATATATATACATATATATATATGTATGCTAATAGCATATATATGTATGTAAACGTTTAGCATGGAGTAACAGTAAATAAACCAGGAAGCAGATCACGAGCTACAACCAAAAAAGCTGACCAATCCTGAACTCCTCAGCGCTGTTATGCACTTTGAATATTCCAGCACTTGCACACGATATCTCTCCAGCTCTTCCAGTTTTTCCGGATATGTTCTCTTTTCTTTCAGTTGCGTGTGTTCCTTCACTAATCGCTCATGAGCGTTTTTCTAAAAACACCAAGTTTGAGACTGAAACGTTGTAAAAACTTTAAAAACAACAAAAACTCAAAAAGTAGTAATGATTGATGAAGATTTTGAAAAAAACGTCTCACAAAGAGTTGTAGAGATAATGAAACACCTTCTTACAAGTGTTAAAAAGTCGTCT
The DNA here is from genome assembly GCA_900624975.1 of Angiostrongylus costaricensis. Lineage (NCBI taxonomy): Eukaryota > Metazoa > Nematoda > Chromadorea > Rhabditida > Metastrongylidae > Angiostrongylus > Angiostrongylus costaricensis. Next base: position 39,680 of record UYYA01000452.1, read on the forward strand.
TGACAGTGACAGAGTTTTTGCTCCAGTTTCTTAACCTCCTGCTGAAGAATTTTGTTCCGATCGTTGATTTTGCGATTCTGTTCTATCAAAGGTTTTTGATTCCTCTCCAGCTCGACAATTTTTTTGTTCTAAAAAATGGCACTTATATAGTATAACAGTGCAATTTTTTGTTTTTAGATTATGTTTTTTGAAGTTTACGCCTTCACTGCAACCGATGCAGTGCAGATTAGAGATAGTGATCTTTTCTTCTAGACCTCGAATTGAGAATTAAAAATTAACAAGAAAAATATAAGAAAATGAGGAGCCCGACACACAGATTTGCTTAAATTTTTACCGCTGGAGCGGATAGCACAGTGGCAGTGATGACCAACATCATGAGCATGGTGTTAATTCGATTGCACTCCCGGGCCCATCGAACCTCTCATCCCTGCGGGGTTGAGAAATTGGTACCGGTTTCCTCTGGGAAAAATTAACTTTCTGCAATCCAATTGGGAACGCTCCATACCGGCTATCTCCGGACTCCAAGGAGAATTTCACGACCAGCATTCAACGATATTCAAAATGAAATGAAAATCTCCAAGCATCAACCGAAGCCACACGTCAAAACTTAGAAGATCTTTGTGGACGATGGATGCGAGGGAACGAATTGGATGAGAAAGGTGCTGGGATCCGTACAGTAGATGCGAAGAAGGATGAAATAAAATAAAGCAAAATGAAATAGTAGATTTCTACCAGGAACTTTTTTTATAGGAAAAGAGAGTCATACGAATAAAACACAGTTGATCTTGTTGAGAAAAACTGAAATGTTACTCGGTCCACTACAAAATATCCTAGGTGATTGCTGAAAAACGTATCATGAGTGGACACAGTTCCTGCTTTCAGTCGTCATATAAGCACACTGGCAACCGTGTTGGTTTTCGATATACGTCGGTAATTTTTAGACAATTAGAGTACTTGACGAAATGCGAACTTGACAGGCTCATAGAAGCCATTTTTCCCAATCAGACTAAAGATATTTACACTTTTCCTCAAATATTACTTTTACCTGATGTGCATTTAAAATTCAAGCATTTTTATATGTTGAGAGAAATTAAAATATTTGGGAAATCTGAATGCAAATGCAGCACCTGAACAGCTCAATGATGCATTTCGGGAGGCTCGAAGAAAAGAGATAGAGCGGAAAAAAAGAATGTGGACTACAGAGAATTAGAATTAAATCGGCACAGAAGAATATAACTTGTATAAATCTCTGGAATCGATTGATTTTTACTTGAAGTAATAAAGTCCACTATAAGCTGAGATAATCTATGAGGGTCAAATTTGTAAGATAGCATTTTTTTAAATGTATCTATTGAAATACAATCGTATGATGGCAAAAGTATTAAACACTACAACTATTGGGTAAATATTGATACCTTCTTTATAAAACATTTGTTTAATGAAAGTGAAAGTATTGGAGGTTGTAAATTGAGATAGAACTAAAATTAACTAACTAGTTCCGCTCTAATCTGATGCATATCAGAATTGAGCGTTTCCGAATCGGCTAGTCGTGTCTCGATATCTTCGAGGCGCAACAGCCAACGAGTTCGTTCTCGATCGTGATCTTCTTTACTCATCTGTAAGAATAGAGATTTGATGCAGAGCGGCGTATCTGTAACGCTTGTGAATGATTTAGTTCAAATTGATTTCTTGTTGCAGTAAAAACAGAAAGAGATATAAGGTCAAAAAGTGATAGTAAAAGTAAAGAATTGGATTCTATAGTGGGCACTGGTACCGATCGTTTCCACTTGGATTAAACTGAACTGGCTAAGAAGAAATTGGGCAATGCTACTGGGAACACAGACACGCTCGATATGATGAGCTCATAATATTTTCTATCTCCATCCATGGTATATCGCTAACTGCTAAGCAGAAATTCACCCTGTCTTGCAGCGATGCAAGTCGGTTCCGTAGAACATGATATGCACTTAGAGCTCAAAGATTTAAGTGGCTGATAGCCTGTTCCCCTAATCATGCAGTCAGTCATCGGCGAACGGATAGGTTATGAAAGAAAAAGAGACCCAAAAAGATTTGCAGATGGCTTCAATGGCACTTGTAGAGTTTTTCCGTTTTGTGATAACGTTATAAGATGAACTAAAGCCTGTTGTTGCAGAATGCTTTAATTTTGCTAGGCCGGCTACGAATGTCACTATTACAGGTCATTAAAAACCAAATGAATTAAGCTGTTCAAAGATATGGAAAGGTTTTGATCACAATTAAGGTAAAGACAGCACAACAGGTGAGATAGAATGAGGAGTTGCAGAAATTATTTGAAAGTGAACAGTTTTGCTGTAATTGATCTTACGACAGCTGATGTCTGTTGCAGAGGCAGAAAAGCGACGCGGAAAATCTCCCGCTGAGAACTGGTTTCAAATTGTGACCCGTTTAAGTGGAAATACATATATATCTGCTTGCACTTAAAAAGATGTAAATCATCGATGATGGTTCCTGTCTGTGAAGCTGAAAAAACGCCTTGAAGAACACTAGTTGACCGTCATCGACACTGACCAAGCATATGAAAAGCGGACGATATCACCATCATTTCCACTTCAACATTACATCATAATTCACGTCAAACTAACGGTGGTCCTCTCTCCGAATGCTTTCGCTGACGGCATGGCACGGCTGCTTGTTGTACTTCTTGAAAGGGTTGCAAAATGTGGAACGACCGCCATACTGAAAACCAGGAACGTTCTATTCACAAGTATACGGCGTGGTGAACTCGATTCGTGGTACCTATTTTCTCTTATAGATTTCCGGTCCTGTAAATGCCTGTCTTACATAATCAATTCAAACTAATATCCGCTATTACTGCTTGCCATGAAATCGTCTTTACTGCAAGGGGATTCGAGAGAAACGTAAGCAAATCTCAATAGTCTGAGTTTACTAAGCAAAGTAACGAGCCATGTTGCAACATGAAAAGTTCTTCGTGCTGTAAAATGCTAAGCTCTTCCTTCATATAAAAACACTTACTCCATTGCCACCTTAAGCGACCATGATTTTACAAATAATCTTTAATGAATTGTGTAATTGATTAACAAACCTGCATGTGCCAATCTGAACGTTATCTGAAGACATGTCTCCGAGTAAAGCCTAGTTTCCACCCTACAAAGTGCAATTAAGCAAATAGAACATGGTTAATGGTTGTAAAACAAAGTGAAATCTACCATCAACCTTAGAGAGAACAGAAGAGAAAGAAATGGGGAAAAAAGAAAAAGAACGAAAAGGATGCATGATTAACTATGCTAAACAAAAGTTAGAACTGGCAAATATCGTAACGGTAGGAATACCAAAACAAAAAAAAGTGAGAGAGTGAGAAGGAAACCCAGGTTTTGTCCTATGCTGGTTGAACATTTACTATTAGTGAAAAATTGACTTACTGTACAACATCACACATCTAGCAGCTGAATTTTGAGAGTTATTGGCTAAAGGATAAAGGATAAAGCTCTCGGCGTTGATCAATCCTTGAGGGATGCGCCAATCGACTTCATTAAGCATCGTTTGGAGGTGATTGAATGCATATCTGGCCTTTACAATAACTCGCGGTGGTTTACCGATGTATCGAGCCAGTGCTGCTATCCTCCCAGAAAAGTCTGGTACCAATTTTCTGACTCCAAAGTGTTGGAAGGCTTGGTGAGCCAGGGGTGCGAGGATCAATTCCACGTGTGTGTTATAGGGCACTTCTGACCACTGCACCACACACGCCTATCTCTGGTACAAGCAGTATTTCCTAACACCCAGATAAGTGATGGGTTGTACTAAAGTAATATTTTTAATTACTGGAGTTCAAGGTAGACTACATGCTTATGAGACTACTGTTTATTAAAGCTTTTCAAAAGCTAGCTAGAGGTTTTAAAAAATTAAAGGTAGACCAATCGTTTAATTAAATGGCCATGCGATTACAAAAACGTACTAAGCTAATCATTAGAAGGAGAGTTACTTCGAAAAAAAGCTAATCTTACAACAGCAGAAAAAAAAATTGAATAAGGCTACAGGAAACTTACATCGGATTGCAAGGATGGACAAAAGCGTTATCTAACAAGCCGTTTAAAGCTTGAGCAATTTCCAGTCTTACCAAGAGGCAGACTCGGATATTAAGAAAAAAGTGAATTGTGGAAAACGATGCAAAAGTAAAGGCATATCATCACGATCACGTTAAGCGCGGGAAAAAATTAGGCCTTCCGAACAAATACTATTTCCGTCACGGATCACATCTTCGTAACCCACTTTTTGTTGCAATGATAATGAATAGACTAACAAAAAGTGTTGGATAAACGATTTCTACTCACAATTAATAGATTCCCGCCATAAGGTTTTAAAAATTCGGCATGGAAACCTTGCGATTTGTGCCCAGAATAATCCACACCGGAGGATTTTCAGCATCAGATTCAACTACTGACTCATTTGTGCTGAACTATTTATATAAACTGAGTAGGCAAAATCGAAGAATGAACTACTGTTAAGACCACTTTAAGAAAAGAAAATGATAAAGATTAAAACTAGCCGAACCAAACTAACTATAAATTTTAGCAAAATCTAAATTGGAAGGAAAAACTATACGTTTGTTTGCTAACGAGCATTCACCTTCTTAATTTTTAGAGCGTGAAACTACCAGACATGATGAAGCATATTTTCTTTGCTTTACAAATTGTGTTTTTATTAAAACTATAGAATATTCACCAAGTAATAAAACAGGGCTATATAGCAATTGCTCAGAACTCTGAAAAAGACGAAGCTCCAAATCGTTAGCAAAGGAACATCAAAAGGTAAAAACACCGTTTCATCTCAAAAAAGCAGACTTTGCAATAAAATACAAGTTGGTTACTAATTCAGAGGTTAGTCGAAAGTCGGGCTTTGCAATCACTGTGAGCACGGTGGCGAGCAAATGAGCCAGACAGTCGTGCCAAATACGAATTCACCTCTCGATTTTGAAAATTGCACTCACCTTACAGTGAATTTTAATAATTTGAATACAAACCAAGAGAATCCGCAACGTACGAATCTCCCTGTTCTGCAGGTATAAAAATATGATTTCTTTTTGAAGAAAAGGGCCACAAAGTGTTTTTTTGCTTTTCTCGTCCAGACTATCATCTGGCATAGTGAAGGGATTTCGTGCAACAAAGAGCGATGCTCCACAAGGTACCGCTGATATTTCCGATCGCTGCTCTTGCGCTAGAAGAAAATTAATTTTAGATTTTGTTAAATCTTTATTCACTGCCTATTATTACTTTTCATGGCAGAGTACGATGTGAAATACAACCACTATGACACAATATCTCTGCATCATAGTGGTTATATTCCACATAGTATTTTGCTGTGAAAAACAATAATAGGCAGTAAATAAAAAGCCGAAACCTGAAATTTGTTTTCAGTTTTTAAAAGAACGGAGTTTCAGACTAACATGGGATTAAAATGACAGTTTAGGAAAATTTCCTGCGCTATTAGGGCAATAGGAAGGGAGTAGCACAGTGGTTAGTTATTTCGTCGATCAGTAATCTAAGGCGCTAGTTCGACCCACTCCCAAGGCTCACCTCCAATCCACTTGGGAAAGCCCTAGCCCAGCTATCTCCAGGACTGCAAGGAGAAACGACAAGACCAGCATTCTACGACATTCATAAAAAAGGCGAATTCCTCAAGCAGCGGCCGAAACAACACGTGAAATGTTCGAAGAGCATTGTGATGAATAAAAGCGAGGAAAAAAGAATTGAAAGTTAGAAGCGCCAGAATACGCACAGTCCAGGTGATGATAATTCATGTGAAATAAAAAAGGAAAATAAAATTATGGCGATAGAACAACGCATTTTTTATCAGTACAACAACTTCACTAGTGATTATGCTTGTCGAAGTTCAATAAAAGTCGGTTTTTGAAGATATATCAAGTTTACATGGGTACATGTGGCGCAGTGGTTGGAGGCACCACTGCGACACGTACGTGGAATCGATGCTCGCGCCTATGGCCCACAAAGCTCTCCATCTCTCCGGTGTTGACGAATTGCTACCAGACTTGTCTAGGAGGATAGCAGCACTGGCTCGATACATCGTCAGGCTACCGCGAGTCACTGGAAAGGCTAGATATGCATTCAATCACCTCCAACGACACTTAATGAAGTCGAATACATGGTGCATCCCTCAGGAATTGATCAACGCCGAGAGCTCTATCCTTTATCCTCTACCGAGTTTCCAAGTACTGAATACCACCGATGACCTAAAATTATGCTATTCCCACCAAAATTAGGCGTCGTCACTAATGCACTAAACATGTGACGATAATTTCAAACTGATGGTTTCTTGAGTGATAAATCAGCACAAGAACACCTAGTAAGAAGGATAAAGGATAAAGCTTACGGCGTTGATCAATACCTCATAGACGCGCCATGCATTCGACTTCATCAAGCATCGTTTGGAGATCATTGAATGCTTATCTGGCATTTACAATGACTCGCGGTGGCCTACCGATGTATCGAGCCAGTACGCTGCTATCCTCCCAGACAAGTCTGGTACCAATTTGCCGACCGCGGAGGGATGGAAGGTTTGGTGAGCCACTGGCGCAGGGATCGATCCCATGTGTGCTACAGGGCGTCTCCGACCACTGCGCCACACGTGCACAACATTTTCAATCACCTTGTTCCGACGTAAATCTGATTTCTATTCTATACTGAAAGAAGAAGTGCAAAGACAACTTAATCTCCGTGAGTAGCCGGTTAAAGAAATAAAGGTTAAAACGCTAAGCAGATGAAGAGGAAAAATGCGACTTTTCAAGAGACCTCGTAAATGAAGGTGTGATAGCTTTGGTGTTTAATCGTAAATTATCTCCAAAATTACAACTATATGTTGAAGAAAGAGAATGAAACAACGATTTCTATCAAATGGTGTTGTGCATGTTGCGTTGAGAGCATTGGCAAAGCAGCTGACAGAACCGACGAATTAAAACGACATTTGCTCGATCGTCAATAATGAAGAAGAAGGCAATTTCAACTGATCTGCATGCTTCTACTATTTACTGTATTCACGACGATACCGCTACAGGATAGACCCCGGCTTGGAGTTTTAATGGTCTGTGTTCGTCCTTCTCTTCCAGAAACAAGAAATGAAAAACACTAGCGCAACAAAAAGTGCCGAACGCTCTAGTGCAAGCGCTGGAACGGCTAAATTTAACGACATATTCGGAGACCTTTAAAAAAAACAATTTGTGAGTTCATGAAAAAGTTGTAACGAGCCGGTGGAGAACGAATGACTCCAACTGATTTTATTTGAATCAAAAACTCACTATTAGCGAAAATATGCTGGCTAAGTTGGAAGATCAAATCGTTTTAGAGATATGTCCTGTGTTTCCAAAATACGAAACGACTTAACTGCAACTCTATTAAAACCGTGCAACTTTGCTATAGTCTTTGGAGATAGAAGCCACAAAATTACTTCTACACGTCTCGCTGAAACGAACGACCTCAAGTTGGCCAACAGCAAGGTTGCATGGGCGCCGTGGGTGCTGGCAGACGTGGACGAGATGCAGAACAAATTCGACAGTGCTGTATAGTTACTCTGACAAGCAGATAGATTTAAAAAATTGCCATCTTACTCTGCTGGACTGGATTGACACTGGTACGGAATACTCAGCCTCCACTATGGAGCGCATCGAGCTACCTGTGCGTTAAACAACTAGAATATAGTACTTCACAAGAAGTGGTGCTACAACATTCCTCGATCCTGGGTATCTCGCCATTACAACACGCAGTTCTAGAAAATGGCGGAGATGAATAGAAATCTCTTAGTCTAGCTAAAGTCGAAACATAATTCACGAAACTACAGATGACAGACATGGTGAAGAAATGCGTCTAGTGCAATGGTCAAGAGGTCTCCAGCAGGTACATAAAGGATCATTAGTTGAACTCTATGCCAGATGCAAGCTAAAAGCTTCACACTTTTGAGAACGGGAAAATGTCGCCACACTTCAGTGGGAATATAAAAACACAGACTTTATGCGTTTACTGGAGGAACTATGTTGGTCAGATTTGACATAGCACAAAAATAGATAACTGATAGTAAGCCTTAAGATTTCGAAAATCCGAATAGCCTTAAAATTTCGAAACTCCAAAAAAAACTCTAAAATTGGAGATGGACAAAAACCACAATTTTATTATTATATAGGAATAGTTAATTCGATATCAGTGAACGGTGAAAAGCACGAAGCGGCCACTATAATGTAACGTGCTTCGCCAGGCGTTGTGATTTACACATGAGTGGTGGATTCATGGATAACACCCACTTCGCAAACGGCTAACCGAAAACATCTTAATAACCGACTTTAATTAGACCTAGAAAAGAATAACTAATATTTTCTTGGATTACCAGGTTCAATAATCTATCAAAACGTCGAAGCTTCCTTTAGTTCATTCCTCCTAGCAAATTGGAAACGACACAGCAGAATGAGCTACAGAAATGTCAGTTCACTTATGATTATGGCTTACGCTGAAATCTATTTGAACCCAATTATTAAAAAAAATTTAAGCAATGTGGAAATGTTCAACGTTGTACCGAATCTAGCAATGACATCCAACATGAATAACACTCTGCAAAAACTTCGAACAAAGAGCAAAATTTTGTTGTCTTGTTGTTTCCGTGGTACGCTTATGATTTGCAACTGAGCACTGCAATAAAGAAATCAAAGACAAAATTAACTCTGAATCTTGAGTTGGTTCTAGTGGGAAAGTGACACTATAGACATCGGTCAAGTGATAAGGAAATAATTTCATTTGGATTTTTTTTGGAGAAGTAAATACGATTTTAACCATCTCCTTCCTCAAACTTCAACGCTTGGTTGCCGAAAAGCTACATGCTTATATGGTGCAAACTTCTAAAGTGTAGGTTTCGTTCCATATTTTTTCGTTACTATTTTAATGCTTTCTTGAAGTCTTCTTCAGTTAGGGTGTTTAGATTGGGGTCATTCCCATCATCAAAAGGAGGCTAACCGGATACGATTGAACTCTATTATTTGAGTCCCACTCGTAACAGCACGGTACAAAGGAAGGCGAAGCTACCGAAACGTCAGCAATCGACCAACAACAACAACAACAACAACAACAAGGGAAACTTATACCAACCTCGCATTAGCTAAACAAGATCAGTTAATAAGGTCATATAAATAAACATACCAATTATTTATGCCGAGATTTGTAGAAAGTCGATCTTTTGAACTCTATCAGTTCTCGTTGCGTTGCAGATACTGTTCAATGAATCCATGGATTTCGATAAAAAGACATGAAGACCACCCACAATTTGAAATAGCGCCTATTTTTACAGTTGCTGACTAAAGGATGCTTCTGAGTAGCCCGTCAGGCTCAATAAAGACTAGCAAAAAAAGTGGAAAAAGCAAAATGAGTTTTCATACAAATTCAAAGTTAGATGTATTCCTAAGGATCGGGACAGCAATACTGGGCCAGATGTGATCAGAGATGAATTCGTCGACGATTGAACAGCAATGGGTTCAAAGGTTAAAGTAGACCTAAGCAAAACTGCTTAACATTTTACGGAAGAAGTACTCGTGTGTAGAGTAACACTTTCGACACACTTAAGATGCACTGGAGAGTTAAATGAAATAAAAAACGAAAAAAGAGAACAGAAAATGTAGCAAATGTGATTTGGACCAGCTGAACGAAAAGCAAAGATATCGCTAGCGAATCTGTTCTGCGTGGCTTCTAATGAACAAAAAACGACTCGTTTCTTGATCGCACTGTGAAATGCGATGGAACGTGGACAACCGACAAAGCTGTGCGCAAGCAAGGAAGAAAGGAGATGAAGCACCGATACACCTCTAGAAATCAAATCTCCATTAGAAGAAGAATGATAGCATCACCAATTCTGAGTTCTTCAATCTAGGCTAGAACAACACATCATCCGGAACTGCGATATCTACAGCGAGTTTTCTGAACCGTTAGATCAGAAAAAACTAATTCTGCTGGAAACAGTCCGAGCACTACACGTTGTAAAAGCAACACTCGAAAAGTTAAAGAAAAAACTGGGATAGGAAATCAAATTTTGTCTGGCATACTCATCTGACATTTGGCCGTTAGATCACTACTTTTGTAAAGAATCTAGACAACTCTTTTGATGGAAAACGGTTCAACAACGAAGTTGCTATCCAGAACGCCTGAAGGAAATTAAATAGCTTGTGTGGCCTAAAATTTGACTGTGACGAGACAAATAAACAGCTCCCTGATGGGCAGAAATGACTAGACTCCACTAGTATTCACTTGATTATTAAAACGTCGCTTGAGCTGAGACAAGCGTCTTGAAGCTGATTGTTAACAGCCGAAATGATTACTCAAATAGCCGGATAGAATGAAATGTCCGTTGGATCTATAATATACAAAACAGGATACTAAGCACAAATATAGAATAGTAATTTTAAAAAAGAACAAAAAATAGCGGAAACTACTGACGATCCTGAATAAAGATGGGAGTAGAAACGCATAATAAAAAAGGATAAAGCTTTCGGCGTAGATCTGTCCTTGAGGGATGCGCCATGCATTTGAATTCATTAAGCTCGTTTAGAAGTGATTGAATCATATCTGGTCTTGACAATAACCCGCAGTGGCCGACCGATGTATCGAGCTAGTGCTGCTCTCCTCCAAGACAAGTCTAATACCAATTTGTCGACCCAGCGAGGGTGGAAGGCTTGCTGGACCAGGGACGCGGGGATCCATCCAATGTGTGTCTTGCAGGGCGCTTTCCACCATTGTGCCATACGCGCCCTATAGGTAACGCATAGGTAATCAGAAATGATGTGTTCATTAGAACCTACTGATTGCCGGTGAATGGAAACCTAACGAAGAAAAACAATGAAAGTAAGATCAACGTTAAAGAAGAATCAATATCACATCGTCGTTCATATGTATAGAGAACAACGGAGAAGTGAGAAAAGTACGAGAACAGCACGAACTGCTTACAACTCCTTTGTAATCCAAAAAAAAATGACCAACATATGATAATGCAGGTTACTTGTGCATTGTTAAAAGCATCACATATGAAGCAAAACACAAAACTGGTAATGAATCCCAAGTTGTGATTGATAGAAGTACTACGAAGAATATCCCGATGTCTAACCGATGGCCGTTCACAAATCGCCTCGGATGCAAATGAGCATCGGAACACTAACGTTATCGATCGATACTAGGTCGGGTAGACGAGTAAGGTCTCAATAAGATCCTAATGTGTATTCCAAGGTGATCGTACCCAAATTTGCGAGTACAGACTGTCACTGTCTGCTAGTTCCGTCATCTACAGACAAGCAGAGAAGTGTCGAAATGATCTCAGTAGAGAATAAAATTCCATTTCTTCCATTTTCGCTATAAGAGATTAGCCACAGTCCAATGGAATAAAATATATTCCAAACACCCATTCAGGTCGTTGACCTTATGTGAATCCCTTCAAGAAAACATTCGAAACCCTGATCGACGAAATTTGAAACAAACTTGGGAAGCACTTAGGGAGAAAGTTCACAGTTGCTGAAAAACGATCACCTATTCGTAGTGGCCCATGCAGAAATTGATGCATTGCGTTGAAATTTGTAAACAGTACCAAACTTGTCAAAAGTAGTACAAATTGACGTAAAATTTGAGTGGAGGATTTGTCCAACATATTAAACGTGTAGGAAATTGCCAAGATCCGAACGACAGACGGCACAAAGGAGGCTCGGCGTGCGTCGTGAGCGGTAGCGAGGTATGCCCCATATGGGCGCCGAACGGCAGGAGAGGCCTGAGTGGGTGGCTCGTAGGCGCGAGACGTAGTTTTTACACCATTCCATTCCACGACAAGTTACAGTGTTGTCTTGAGAGAGTAAGTGAGTGAGTATATGCCATACTGTAGTGTTAAATCACCAAACTATGGAGTTATGTGGTATTTGCTCAAAAGAAACAATTTTAAAACAGCGTGGAGTACGCATTTAGTTTGATTCGATGCGAGGACGAACAACCACATCATAGTGATGACCAGCTATGGACCATCGACTAGGACAAAAGCGGCGCTGAAAAAGACAGAGACGTCGAAACGTTAGTCGAATAAATCTTTCCATACCACCAATCCTGTGTAAGCTCAATAATCTAGGAAAGTATTCATCTAGCGTTGTTCTAAAAAAAGTGATAACTTTACAGACACTACACTCATACAAACAGTCATAAGAAGTGAGATTGAAAATCGACGTTATGACGACAGCGAATCATTTCTGATCGGAAACGGTCATATATCAGTGATTTGTCCTGATCCAGCTTAAATCTCGTTAATGGCCACTTTTCGCATTGCGGTGAGGGGTTTAGAGACCATTTACTTATCCGTGACTGTTTGTCCATAGTAATGAAAAAATGTCTTTATAATGAGAGGACTCAATTAGATTTGAACGCTGATGTGAACGGTCTATATTTGTCCTTGGTCTTTTGGTACCTTCTCTAAACAATTTATCACAATAGTTAATAACACAGATAATATTGTAAGATGTTATGAAACTGTGGGAGATATAAGAAACCTATGATAAAGAGAAAAAAAATATGGCTATGCTGTTCTAGAAAATGGTCGAGGCGGGAAAAAAAACGACTACTATCTACGGAAGATCGTTCGTGGGCTACGATCGTTTCTAGTGAGATCTCATCGCCAGCTGTGAATTACTCAGATCGTGTAGCTCGATAGAAGGACGACAAACATCGCAGAAGTTTAAACACGTCGCCACGCGGATTTCCATGGATTTCATTTCGCATTCCAAGCTTATTGCAAGCAATATCTCAGATTTTTCATACAAAATATACTAGAACATAGAAAAACAGAGCGCTGCGGTCAGTCCTCAATCATGAGGGGAAAGTTGCTGGCAATTCTCGTCACAATTTCCGAAATATTGAGGGAGTAACGGTAACGAACAACTGATTGTAACAGAAACTTTGAAAGGAGTTAGCACCACTATGGCCTAATTCTTGTAGAAATAATGCTTAGCCAGCATTTAAAACACAGGAGATTCTGAAGCTGCATTCAAATCGACATGTGAACCCGATCACAATTCAATGAAAGGTTGCTAGGGAATGAAACTAATGGGAATGCTTGGATACTCGCAACTTGTGAAGACAAATCATCTAGCTTTCTAGTACTTAAACATGCTGATTATGTGAAGAACACGTCATTAGATAGGAAACAAAGAGGTAACTTGTAGCATCGTTTTTTTTTTCGCTGGAAGACATACTGTTAAGGAAGGATTTTTCTCTTTTAGCAGCATTCAACGCTTTTTACAGTTTCAAAAAGCGGCTAAACTTGGTTTTTCTATTAATTACATTGACCACCATAAAGGAGAAAAAGGATGAAGCTCTCGGCGTTGATCAATCCCTGAGTGATGCGCCATGCATTCGACTTCATTAAACCTCGTATGGAAGTGACTAAATGCATATCTGGCCTTTACAATGACTTGCGGTGTTCTACCGATGCATCGAGTCAGTGCTGCTATCCTCCCAGACAAGTCTGGTACCAGTTCCACGACCGCGGAGCGATGAAAGGCTTGGTGGACCATGGGCGCGTAGATCGATTTCACATGCGTGTTGCGGGGCGCCTCCGACAACTGCGCCACACATTGACCACCATTGTTTGAAAAAATAGCAATTCCAATCTAACTGGAATGTAAAGAATCCATCAGATTGCGCGTACAATACCTATGGATGCCCATACAGTGCCAGCTCATGGTTCATTAATATAACTTTGAAAAAGTAGTGAAAAACATGAGAACTTTTGAAGAGATCTAAAGTTTACATTCATTTTGGTTATCGGCTTAAGAGAACAAGATGACATAAAACATATTAGAACGCCCAAAATCTGCAATACCGAAGTTGGTTCCGTGATTAAGCGCCATTAGAACGGGATTCATTTTTTAAACAACTCACTGTGTAGTCACTTTTTATTCAATGTCCAATCATTTTCCATGTCAGAGTTTGGAGTTTTACAAATATCTCAGCATCATTGTGGTTGCAATACACTGTCTTCTTGACGAGAAGACCGGAGGCTGCTATTACAGCATTTATTCATTCTCAACATCTGATATCTCGAAGGTCTCGCCTTTTTCAGAGCCTGGAAGAGTCAAGTCGATACGTAGTCTACTCATTCAAACACTTTCATAATCTCATCAGAAATGACTTGATGCATAAATGTTTATTCGCATACTAAACAGTTTCTCCTAAACAACCACCGTTTTGTTCGTTCCAAGACATCCAATTATTCAATTGAGATCATCCGCATAAATCTTGTATAAGTCAGGAATGCGCTGGGCTTTGGTCGGAAAAAATCAGCTTGGTGTAAGGCGCAAGGTCAAGGATGATCGGAAGGCATTCCTTCTTGTGGTTCAATTTTGTATTTTTAGAATCTATCCTAAACGCTTCAAGACTTTTTGCGCAGACTGATTCCGTCGTACGGAAATCTAGAACTCCAAGGCTTAAAAGATTTGAAGTTTTGGACAAACTCCTTGAATAAATGCTGCAATAACAACTTTGTGTTTGTTCGTCCCAGAAACTGGGATTTCTAAAATAGTTCGCATAAATTGGTATTTCGACTAGACTCATAACGTACATGCTTGCTTAAAACAAGCCTACATATTTAAGGCAAACAAATACTGTGTCGTAAATACTTACTTACTTCCTTACTTGATACTTGAATGACCCGTCCTCAATGGCTGTTCGGACCCTAGCATAATCACCATTTTTCTGAGATTTGCTGGTTAAGCCTTTGTGGTTCCCTGGAGTCCCGAGCACGGCCTGGCCAAAGTCTGCCCGGGTCTTTACCATCACAGGCAGTCGCGGCCTTTGTGAATCAGAGGAACATTTGCCACTAATCGATTTTGATACCAGGACGGTGGTGAATCCCGGTATTAGTTTACCCTTAACTAGACTTCTTGATGGAAACGCCGGGCTTCTTCTCACCTTAGGAGACTCTGCTGGAGGAGACAAATGCTCCCGTTGTACATCGCAGTCCCACACCCAGAAACACCTCCCAGCCACGATGAGGCCTTAAACCGTTGGAAGTCCGTCGTAAACACTAGGGAAAATAAATCATATACTAGATCATTTGAATGCTTAAATGGTCGTCCTTCACGAGAAGTTCTGTGGTCTACCATACCTTCCATTTAAATGATACTTTAGTGCTTTAGCAAGACTTTTCCCTTAAAGTACTGAGAAGTATGAGAAAACCGAGAGGAATGTTCTAAAGGATTTCCTCATTGTCACTACAAGTACTTGCGAATCCTTTTAATCGGAAAGAAATTTATTAAGTATCGGACTAGATTCCTTTATAACTGCTACAATTTCCGATGTTGATTAACTCTCGACTGAGGTTCTGGATTAGAATGTTGGAATATTCCCAGCAAAGTAGAACTGTTGGGTGATTGAACCCAACAAACCACATTGCAGTTCGACAACTACCAACAACTTCCGACTGCAATGCGGCGGTAAAAACAATGACAGGATTGTATCACATATACGACAAATAATCAAGAAGCAAGAAAAAAAATAAACAAAACTCTAAATAAGCCTTCACTGTTCCCTCAGTACCATTAAGGCGTCTGTGCCCATTGGCAGTTACAGTACGCTTTTGACATCGAGTTTTTATGTTTTCCTTCATATCATCTGAGAAAAAGAAACAATATTCAACAGCAATTTATGTCATTATTAGCAATCGCTTCCTGCGATTTCTGTTAATACAATCTAACTATAAAATTGAAAGCAAACTATATGACGAATACAACCACAACGTTGCTGAGATATTTGCAAAACTCTGGACCGCAGGTGTCCATGGTCGGGAACGAACGCGCTATTATCCTTTCCGGGGAGTAACGCGTTCACCACCACACCATGCGGGTCCTTCGTTTCGCCTGTCTCTCAGCTATTTCTATCGATCTTTGCCACAGCAATCACCCGTCAGCAGGGTTGATCTGGGGAGCGCAAATCAGCATAGAACCCAGTTAAGCTATGGCTGTAGTTAAAATCACAAATCAATCAATGAAATCAATGAAATCAAGGAAAATAGGGCATTCGTTCCCCACCATAGACACCTGCGGTCCAGAGTTTTGCAAATGTCTCAGCAACGTTGTGGTTGTATTTCGCTTAGTCACCTGCCATGAAAATTATAGAAGGCAGAAAACAAAACCTTAAACATATATGACGAATGTTCATTCACCATACCGAACTGATGG